>WBZZ01001452.1:0-15000 GCA_019918135.1 Paulinella micropora
CCGCATTGCTTGCAGTGTGCGACCACATCCTGGGCAAAACCAGCTGCTAGCACGCCCGGCAGGCCATCACGTACCCCAATAGCGCTCGCTATCTGCTGGACGACGCCTGGCTCGCGGACACCGTACAACCCTGGCGAGGCCGCCCAGATATCCCGCAGTAGCTCTTGGAGCTGCCCAACCACGCCTTGCACTTGTGCCGACGCGGTGGACAGGTTTTTGAGCAGGGCAATGAGCACTCTCGTCCGGTAGTAACCGAGCCATTGAAACCACGCTAGCAAAGTGCCGCGAATTTCCAACTCGTGCAGCCAGGCACCTGGGATGTCTGCCGCTCGTAGCAGCGGACTTAGCTCCTCTGGCCAAATCGTAAGACTGGTAGAAAGTATTTCTTTGTGATCGGCCTCGACGAACAGGGGGCGGTGCCCCGCAAATCGCAATTCTTGGTCTAACTCCATCACTGCCTCAACTACGCTCTTGGTCGACAAGTACCTGGGTTCCTCCGTAATTAGTGTAGTCAAGGCTCGCGAGAGCAGATGACATTTTTGTTGGTTATCGGAGGAGGAAGGCCTCCTGCTTTTTGCGTGCCCCCACACAAGTCTTTTTGCCATTGGTACACCACCACCACTTGCCGGGAATGGACCACCTGTAGGATAAGGCCAGCTGACACGCAACGTAACATGGCATTGAGCGTCGACCACTTTGCCCTTACGATTGTACTTTATTCGCTTGGTGAGATACGTAGTTACTTCGTCCCCGTTTTCCTCGGTTGTCAAGCACCGATCTTCGTTCGTCAAGGTATGCAGACACATCATTTTGTTTCCTATTCCGGCTTCTAGCCGTTTGGCTAGCATGCCGGGGTCCTTGGTGGTCATCCTCGTTTCGTTCAGTGACAATAAATCAGGCATAAGACATAGCTTGGGAGATCTTTCCCGGCTGAGCGTCTCAACCCCGATCGCTTGTCCGATCGCGGCTAGCCCCTTCCGCACGGTACTCGCGGGCACTTGGTACTTGTGCTTCGCTGATACAACTCGTGGTTTCTGCCAGACAGCTCCTTTTTTCTGCTCTGCCGCCTTCAGCTCGTACCACTTCACCGTGACCTCCACAATCTCGCTGTCGGTAGCCATGCGCTGTTTTCGCCACTTTTTTATTGTAACTTTGCTTCTTAACTAACGACAGTGGGAAGGGGGGAAAGGCGCGCGGCCGCCCTTCTTTTTCGCAAGGGTGTTTTGCTCCTTTTTTTTACCGGTTCTCCCTTCCCTCCCTTGTTTGGCCAGCCCCCGCCATTTTTTGTACAGGTCCGGCCCCCCCCCCCTCACCCACTCTCTCTCTCTTCCCGCCTGGAGGAGAGGGGCGGCGGTGAAGGTTGGCGGGGGGGGGCGGGGGGAAACGTAGCTTGTCGGCAAAGCTGTTTTTCCCGCACTCAGGCCAACAGAAACGAAGCAGGACAAGAAAAAAGGAATGACCAAAGCGGAGTGCATGTTAGTCGTAGCCTTTGCGGTGTTTTGGATGATTGCGGGACTAATAGGACTAATAGTAGCGTTTATAGAGAAGCCAGTAAAATCTGATTCGCGAGACCAGTGTGATCTCAGCTTCTCGAATCTAACCCGCTTGGTGGGTTCAGCCTTGTTGTATGACGAGAGATCTTGCCAGTGTCTGAGCGTGGTGCCCGAGGGTAACGAGTCGGAACCTGCCTGGCTAGGGCTGCGGATGCAGGAATGCAGCACCGCCAATGCTACACTGCAAACCTTTGGACTTTTCAACGTCTCGAATTTCAGTAGCTGCGTCATGTCCCAAAAGCCGTCCTTTAAGCAGGACGAACTCTTTGACGACGGGATCTACTTCTATCTGCTTTTGTACAATCATCCTGCAAGTGTAAATAAGTACGGGCTTGCGCCAGGCGCACCCGACACCGACTGCGGGGGGTGCCTGGTAATGAAGCAAATCAACGACTCAAACCATTCAGCTCTTGGCTGGTGGATCGCCTACGAAGAACGCGACAATTCCTCCTCGATCTATGGCAAATGCATTCTGGTGCAACATCCCATTGCCCAGGGGATGAAGTACACATATGCCAACATATATAACAACGAGATCCGGGTGAGCAACCTTTCTTCCACGGCGCCGACCAAGGCCACTTTCCGGTTGCTGGACCCTTCTTTGTTTCCCAACAAAGGTCTTTAATAAACTTTGTCTGCCTCACTCTTCGAGGCGAGTCTCGTTTGTGGGGGGGAAAGGGCGTCATGTGGCACCGCGCGCGTTACTTCTTTTCTGTAAATCGATCGCGCGACCTTTATCTTCGTATGTACAGTTATGGAACTTGAGCTTGTCTACCCCGTCCGTGGGGAGAACCGACTTTCCCCCTCAAGCTGGGCAGAGAACGTCCCGGCCAGCACGCACTTGCAGACGCATACTGGTGCGTCACTGAACTGAGGAGGCAACACCAGAGATGCCAACTTGCATTTGGCGATAGCGGTTGGGGCCTGTGCAAGCAGAGACAGCTCACAAGCCCTCAGGGGCACATGGTCGACGCTGCACCCAAGGTCAACCTGTACTTTGTCGGCCTTAAATGAGCTCAAACACATGCGAGACAAATGTCCACAACCGTAGTCACAGTGTCCTTTCGCCAGGCGTACTTTCACGTCGCCGAACTCGGGCCTACCCTCGAACTTTAACGTTTTAATGCTCTCGCAAAGCTCGATCCTTATGTTGGGTTTCAGCGCGCTGCTGGTGGCGCGCTCGAACTGCAGGTTATATTCATGCGAATGGGAGCTGGGGGAGCCTAGCGAAATTTGCAGAGTGGGTGCACCGACGTCTTCTGAATCCTGTTCGATCAGGCACCTGACTACCTTGAAATCCAGACCGGGCGCCAGCTCGAGATCTCGTAGTTTCCCTCGAAACTTCACGTCCAGCCGCTCCATTCCTGACGAACGCCAGCTCGACCTCGAGATCTCGAGTTTGGTAATGCCCGGGCACAGCTCCTTTAGCAAGTCCAGCAACGTGTACAAGGTTTTCGCGTGTTTCTTGATAGACTTGTATCTCTAGTAACCGAACTTGTTTCAAGTTCTGCAGGCACGTCTTGGCCTCAGAAAAGGTGTCGGCCAGTGTTTGGAGAGCCCGCAGGTTCTCTGTCGCGTTTTGGACGCAACCTCCGCGCTCGTCTTGCAAGTTCAACAGAACAGAGCGAGGTTTCAAGGACAATGACTCTGGTGTCCAGTTGGTATTCCTGGGCTACGTACAACGGGTATAGCAGCTTCTGAGAGAGCAAGACCTGCGACAGCCCCGCGAATTGCGAAGAGTTGGCCCGGATAAATTTTTGGCGCAGGGCCGCCAACAGTGCGGTTTTGTGAGTCGGAACTTCATCCGAGAGGACCTGGAATTCGAATCACCGGCCGGGGGGGGGGGGGGGTAGCGACAAACGTGCAAGTGCCCTCGGCGCAGCAGCGCAGACATCAACGAAAAATATCGGACAGCGTCGTTCTAAACCGTGTACAAATGTCCCAGTATGTCCGTCAGCCGGGCCACCAGAAGTCTCTCGTCGAGAAAGTCGGCAGGCACCAGAGCCACCACGGTCAGCGCGCGGCTTGTTTGCAGCGCTAAATAGAAGGCGTTCGTGCTGAGGGGCGTCGTCACAGCGTAGTTAAAAGAATCCACCACCACCGACATGACCACCGTGCCAGCGACGGCCGCTGCTGCCCTGGCGCCGGCCGCGAGGCGCGGCAGCTTCTCGTCTGGCACCGAGTTTTCCACCAGCAATTGCCTTAAAAAAATCCTGGTCCATCTCTCGTGCTTAATATCAAATACCTGCACGACCGGAAACCCACGAAAAGAAGAAAAAAAGAGTGGGGAAGGGGGGGGGCGCAGTCAGCGCAAGAAGCTCTTCACACTCACGCAACCCTTGCGCGCCAGCCCCCACAATTCAAACCCCGCCCCCCCCCTCCTTCTTTGCTGCCCGCGCAGATTTGTCTCTCAGCCAGGCTCGCCTTCTTTTTTATTAGCGGGTCGTGGTGGACTGGTTCTTTTTTTGGGGGGGTTGGGGGAGGGGACGCGGCCGCCTTTCTTTTCGCCAGGCTCCTTTTTTTTAACCGACCCTCCCTCCCTCCCTCCCTCCCTCCCTTTTTTTGCCCGAGCGTTCTTTTACCGGTGTCCCTCCCCCCCCCTCCCGCTTTCTTCCTTCTCTCTGCGAAGGAGAGGGCGCGCGGTGAAGGTTGCGCGGGCGGGAACACACACTTTTTAGCTTTGTTTTGGCAAGGCTTGTTTTCCCCGCCCGCCCACGTTCCCCTAGCCCACAAATTTATCCCCGCCCGCCAACCCCCGCCCCAGAGTATTCGTAGCCTTAGTTTTTTTTGCGGGCGCCCTATCCAACTTAATTCTGGCGCGGGCTTTTTTTTAAAAAAAAAGACCGAAAAATGCCCGATGGAAGGGCGTTGCTGCGGAAAACCTCGGAGTATCACGAGTACTTCTTGAACACCATTGTGTACGAGCTCGTGTTTGCCGAGGGTGTCAGAGCACTTCTTGCTACATTTCGCTTTGAATTTAAAAAAGAGCTTTTAGGCGTGGCTCGTGAATGTGCCAATGCAAAGATTCCAGGTTTTTTGGCCCTTACCATTGAAAACGATCGAGAGCTTGATGATTCTATCTACACGCATTTTCAGAATTTACAAGATTTTAATGGCTACCAAACGCTAGTGAGCGAGACCAACAGGTGCAAGAGCCAAGCAATCAGCGACTTTTTGACCAACAAAGTCCAGCACGAAGATTGGAAAAAAGAGGCTCATGCTTGGGTCACCCGTAGGCTTCAGCAGTTTGTAGAGGGCTTTGCAAATCTGGCAACTTTTCCAGAGGACCGAAAGAAAATATTCCAAAAAGAAATGTGCGAAGCACTCCGGGCCTCATACGACAAGAAAAACATTAAGTCGGTCGTGGCCGCCTGTTCCGGTCTTATGGACGCGTTGTGGAATGAGGACAAGCTGTATTACGGGCATGCACATTTGTTCGTCCTGCGCTCCCAGCCGCGGGGCCACATCTGGTGGCACCCCGACAACGTGCTGGGCACTTCTTTGTCGGGGGGGGATGACAACCGGGCGGCCCAGCTGCGCCAAAGCTACAGGGATCCGTCCGTGGCCGATCGTGATTGGGTCTTTGCTGGTAGCATCAGGAGGCATAGCGCCGTGTGGCATGGCAGCTCGCTGCTTGACAGCAAGTCTAATTTCGGCGTGCTCATGTTCGAGCAACTAGAGCAATACCTTGTAAAACAAAATCAGGCTTTGTATGGTCTGTACATACCTCTGGCCATCCTTGGCTCCATGAAGAGTATCCTGAGCCAGCAATATGGCGGCAGAGCGTTATTGGCAAGCGAATTCTTAGACTACGATAAGGCTACGTTCTTTATCTCCAAGCTGACTATTCTTTCTGAACCACGGGCGCGCGGGTACGACTTGGTGCGTGGGATCCGGGGCGCAATCTTGTTTCCCAAGGGCCTAGCGCTGTACCGTGAATTTCAGACCGCGCGAAAGGCGGCGGGCGAAATTTGAACATTTTGCAAGCGAAGAAAAATGCTTCTCCCCGCCCGCCAGACATTAGCTAAGCACAAAAAAAAAGTTTTCCTGCCCCGCCGGCCTTCGCCCCCCCCTCACCAGAATGCCCTGGTGCGGCCTCCTTTCTTTCTTTGTTTCTCAACAAAGGTCTTTAATAACTTTGTCTGCCTCACTCTTCGAGGCGAGCCCCGTTTGTGGGGGGGGGGGGGGGGGGAAAGGGCGTCATGTGGCACCGCGCGCGTTACTTCTTTTCTGTAACTCGATCCTGCGTATTTCACGAAGGTCTCTCAGCCAGGCTCGCCCTCATGCTCCTTTTTAATATTGGCGGGTCGTCTTTCCAAGCCGCCCCCGTCGTGCAGAATATCGCGTAGTAGCAGCGCCAGGTCAGGCTCTAGCCGCGGCCTGGCACTGGTCACCAAGAATTTCAGGTCGTCTTATGTCAGCCGCAGCAGGCCCGCGCGATCGCGGTATTGCAAGGTGCGCAGCACCGTGGCCAGCGCGGGCCCCCCCACGCCCTGCGCCTCGAGCTCCGTCCGCAGCCAGCGCAGGGCCTCTGCTCGCGCAGGGCCCTGCGGCGGTGCCGCGATCGGCGAACGTTGCGCGGCTACTGCTGCTACAGACGGTAGTACTAGGCCCTTGGGCTCCGGCGGTAGGCCCTTGGGCTCCTCGGTCCGTGCCGCCCAGCCGGCCAACAAGCCCTGGAAGCCGGGTGAGGAATTTGCTGTCGCCATCCCACAGCCAATAAAAAAAATATATAGCTAAGCTCTTGAAAGACAGGGTGTTGTTCCCTCCCGCCCGGCAGTTTCCCCCCCCCTGCAATATCAAGAAGAAAAAGCCCCAACACAAAACCCCCCGGCCAGCCCCCCCGGCCAGCCCCCCCGCGCAGTTTGCTAGTTGCAATCAAGCGGCCCCCCCCCCTCCCGCAGCTACTTTCCCACAGTTCTCCGCCTTGCCCCCCCTTTCTAAATCCGCACGTTGTTTTTTTTTACTGAGAACCAAAACTGAGTTGCGTATAGAAAGGTTTACACAAGGTACTTCACTGGCAGGCCCCTGGCCAAGAAGAAGGCCTCGGCCTGCGCGTCGCCATTTCGTGCTTGTTTCAACATTTCTGTACGCAACGAATGTTCTTCACTATTTTTTTCTACCAGCCCGCGCGGCTCATCGAGCGAATGCAGAAACACGTCATGTCCCAGAACTTCTTCGCCCAGCGTAGTCTCGAGCTCCAGGTCTCTAGCCAAGTCCGTGTCATCTTCGTTGCCAGCCACTTGCGCAAAGAATTTGTTCTTGGCCACGAGGTACAGGAAAAAATGCGCGAGAGGCAGATCCGTGGAATTTTGGGTCCGACGTGGAAGCCTCCTGCACACTATCCGCACGATCTCGCTATAGATTTGGGTTCCGTTGACATTCTTGAAACGAGCTAAGGCACCAGGCGCGGGGCGCAAGATTTCCGCGACCGCCTGCCGCAGCGCTTCGATTGCTTCGTCATTAGCTTGCTGCCAGACTTCAGGCTCGATCTCCTCTTCTGGTTCCTCTGTGTTCAGGTACTGGTCGCGTGCGTTCTTGGTATGGGATGTGATAGCACGAGCTAGCCGTTCAACGAAAACTCTAGCTTGTTCAGTCATCAGCCGAGACCAACGCGGGTCTCCCTTGCAGGTCGAGCCAGGCGGGTAGTCGTTGCTGTCGCTCTCGCTAGCATCCTCGGCCGAGAACACGGGCACCGCGCCCAACAACAGCTTGCAGCGCTTGGCAGCCTTCTCTTCCTGCAAACTCGTGATGAGTTGCTGCTGCTTCAAGGCCACGTCCGCCAGCGCCAGCCGAGCAGTCTGCTCCTCGAGCCGAGCTGTCTGCTGCTCGATGATCCTCGAGTTGGCCTCGAGCAGCTTATCTTTCATCTCCACCATCGTGCCCAGCTGCGCGACCGAAATAAATTTGGAAATGGGCGGGGGGGGGCCCCGGCTTTGTTTTTGCGTGTGTGGCAGAGAAAAGGGGGCGGGAGGAGAGAGAGAGAGAGCTGTGGGGGAGGGGGGGATGGAAGACGAGTAAGCGCTCATCTTCGAAACCCTGGGGACGAAATTTCGCTTTTTCCTTCTCCCCCCCCCCTCCGACCCCCCGCGTTTTCTTTCGTAACTCTGTGTTGCAAACATCTTGGGCCCTTTGGAGATTTTTAAAAACTAAATTTCACAACCTCAGGAGTCGTTTTTTTCTCTGGGGTCTTTTTGTGAAAAAAATGTCCAAGCAAGAGAAGAAGCAAGAAGCTAAGAGCACCAAGCGAGAGAAGAAGGAAGAAGCTACGAGCCTAGACGAAAATGACGAGGACACAGAAAAAAAAGTGATATTCACAATTGCCAAAAGAGAGTTAATAACAAAAGCAGAGAGAGAAGCCGCAAGGGCGGAGGCCGAAGCAGAGAGGAAAGCCGCAAGGGAGGCAGCCGGCAGGGTGACATCAGGAACGCCGGCAGCAAAGCCGGCGGCAGCAAAGCCGGCGGCAGCAAAGCCGGCAGCAGTAAAGCCGGCCGTCGGCAAGGAGGAAGCCGAAACGTCGTCGGTAAGTTTTAGTTTGTCCTTAGCGAAGGCCAAGCTATCTGGTTTGGTCAGTAAGATGGTAGTCAACAACGAGGAGGACTACGAAATCAAAAATGGCCAAAAATGTTATAATATAGAACTGCATATCGAGAATGAGAAGATCCTGGAGAAAGTAGTCAAGTTCATGGAGCTCTACAGCAAGAAAAGAATGAATGAAATTGAAAGGCCGATCAAGAGCGTCGACCTGGTCGAACTAGTGGGTGCGGATTTCGCTGAATTCGTGGCTGTAAAGGAGAATAATAAGGCTGAGGATTTGCGCAAGCTATTCGAGCTAACTCTGGTCCCTCCTGCGCCTGTTTCTTGCTTTTTGTGCGTGGTTTGTTTGGTTTTTTGGCAGCGTCCCGAAAAAAGACAGGAAACCGTCGCGTTTGTTTTTTTTGGGGGGGGGGTGTGTTGTCAGGCCGCGAACTACCTGGAAATCGAACCTCTGCTGTTGCTCGCGTGTACAAAGATCGCGAGCATGCTCAAGGGCAAGACGCCCGCGCAGATCCGAGAGACCTTTGACATCGCAGAAGACGGCTTCACTGATGAAGAAAGAAAAAAACTGGAAAGGGAGAACGCGTGGGCCGTCCAAGTCTGATGCCGCGCCCATTTCCGCAGCACTGTGCCCCCCTTCGTTCCGGACGGGCACAATGAAAAATCGGGAGCGGGGGGGGGGGGGGGGCTCGGGAAAGGGGGCGGGACAAGGTGAGGGGGAAATGCCAGTTGCTATGTCTCTCTCTTTCTCAAGCATTAAAAGCCTAGTAACAAAGTCCGTAGCTCTTGTGTGTTTTCCCGGCTTTTGCCCATGAAAAAGTGGTCTAAGGTCGTAACAGAGCCAAGCACGGCCGGCTTTGAGGCGCTGCTAACAGCAATAACTACACGCTTTAACCAGGCCGAGTGCCCCGCTGAGGTCCACGTGACGCGGCAGCACCTGCTCTTAGTCGACGAAAAAGCAAACAGGGCCTTTGGCCTCCGTTTTTACAGCGTGGCGGCACCACCACCTGCCGCAGTTGCTAGCCTGAATGGCGTGCTGGAGCGGCAGGCACTGGCGGCCCAAGAACTGCCACCAGCCGTGCCACGCACCTACAATTTCGCTTGGCTGTTGAGAAGCGGCCGCCAGGAACTGGGCGCGGGGACCCGGGAGCTCCTACGGACTCTGCAAAACATAATCAAGCAGTCCGAGTACAAAGCGGCGAACGACGTCCCGAAGACGGTCTATGACAAGGCTAAAGAATCGGTCCTCGCGGTCATCGCGTCCGTTCTGCAGATTACCGCGTGGAGCCCCTCGCACCTGCTCCTGTTGCAGGAAACGGAGCACTACGGATCAACGAACCTCTTGTCTTGGCTCAAGGCTGGAGTTGATCACACGCAGTTGGTCCAGCAGCTGTACAAGCAGGTAGCAAGCATCCCGACACTGCTGGAAAGGCCTGGCACGGAGGAGTACTACGTGTGGTCCTGCATATCGCCCTACGCGATCTTTGTCCGGTCGTGCGCTCATTCCAAGAGCGAGGGGCATTTCTTGGTGTTGGGCCTGGAACGTGAGGTCCTGCAGCTCAACAACAAGGGGCAGGTCGTCGCCGCCGCGAACCCTAACTTTTACGCCATTGGTAACAGCCTGCTACCGGCGGACAGGCCGGCAGAAACCCCAAGAAAACTCGGCCTGCTGCACTACCTGCTGCTCGTCTGCAACACGTACGAGAGGCTCGTAGGCGCCAGGTGCCAGCGCATGCAAGAATGTGATTCTTTGGTGCGGACGATGTTGTCCGCCATCGAGCGTAAGGACGAGGAACATCTGGGCGCGGCGCTGGATCTGCTTCCGAGGCTGGACCAGTGGGCGTTCCGGGCGGGGCTGCGCCCTTGCCTAGAACGCCTGCTGCTGCAGAACCGCGCGCTGACGGCGGATATCTGGTGCGGCAAGCACCCTGACCTGCGTTACCCAGAGAAGCCGTTTGTGCACGTCGCGTATAACGAGTGCGTGTACGTGTACCACGCGCTTAATCGGATCATGAAAAATCACGGCAGCGAGCACCGTCTTCTAAGGAACGCGCTGGACGCTTGGTACGAGACGACCGTGGGGCGTAGCGAGTTCCTGCGCGAAGAAGACGGCTGGCAAAGCTATAAAAAGGCCCGCACGCGCGTGGGCGCACGGCCCCTGACCTGGCGCGACGAGCTGGCGTTTTCGGCGCACGCGCACCTGCTCGCTATGCTGGAAGAAAACACTGCGCTTAAGAGGGCCCTAACAAGACCAGAGGACCCGCAGAAGCCCTTTGGCCTTCTGGTTGATTCGAACTACATTGACACGTACTGGAAGGCTAATTTGAACGCCGGGCCGCGCCGGCTCTAAGCGTGGGGTTGTGGCAGAGGGCTGGTACACGACAAAAAAAAAAGAAAGACCAACTGCAGAGAAAAAATTTCTTTGCTAGACAGAGGGGGGCAAGAGCGGTGTTGGGGGAGTGGAGAGGGAGAGAGAGAGAGCATGGGGAGGGATGGCTCTGCCGCGGAATTTTTGGTCGCAGATTAAAACTTTGGCCGTTTTTTTGGGGGACAGATTTTTTTTTAGTGGAGCCTTTTTACAAACAGTTGGTCACGGGCTCCCCAGCCCTCCCCGCTTTCTCTTCCCCGGCAAGGCCCGTGCGCCCGGCCCCCCCCCCCACACACACAATTGCCTGCGCGCAAGTGTGGAGGGAGGGGGGGGGCCGGGCGCACCGACGACGTCTTCATTCTTTTGCCACCTTGACATAAAAAATCGTATTTTTTTCTCCGAAACACAGCTGTCTCTCTCTCTCTCTCTCGCGTTTGTTTTGTTACGCAGCGGGAATGGTTGATGGGAGAGTTTCCACCGAGGCGCAGCAGACGGTTGGCACGGACTCCTGGGGCTTCCAAGAAATGGACGCACTGGACCGGGCCATAGACAAATTGAAAGCTGAGCGTAACCAAGAGACCATGAGCCACGAGCAACTGGCCGCCGTGCTGCACGACATCATCACGGCGGCCAATCGCGGCGCTCCCTGGACCAAAACCAAGGCCGACATAGGGCAGCGCCTGGGGCCCAAGGCCTTTCTGAGCCCATATGAGGTACTGTTGCTACACAGTTCGTATATCTTTTTGCTGTAGTTTGTCTTGGATCTTTTTTTTAGGCGGCGGTCTTCTGCACGCAAAGAAACATCCAAGATTTGCAAGAGATCTTGGCCCTCAATTCCAGGCAGCTCAAGGAGGCCGAAAGCCACGCTAAGGAACTTAGGGAACTAATCAAGGAAGCCCGGAGGCAGGTCCGCGAGGCTGAGGCCAACTTAAGCAAATAAGCCAAGGAACCTTTTTTTTGGCACAACTTGTATTAAAAAGAAAGCAAGGACCAACCAATCGTGTAACTTTGAAAGCTTAACCGGACTTGGTTTTTTTTTCTGCGGTTGACTAGACGAATCTTTTTTTTTAATCTACATACCGAAAGGCAGCGGGGGGGGGGGGTGATGGTGATGAGTACAACAAAAAAAAAGGTAGCACGCGTGGCACACGAAAGGCGGACAATTCACTCCCGGCGTTTTTTTGTCAAGCTTTAGCGCGGCCCTTCCGCGCAACTGTGCGTTCGCGCCAGCAAAGGCAGCCGGTGCCCGCGCGCAGGAGGTCATTGCAAGAATCTTCGGAGCACCGCTCGAAGCGAATCCACGTGGCCTCCCCCACCTCGTCCAGTGCCTCTTCGCACTCGGCCGAGACGAGCAGCGCCCCTTCCAAGCACAGCATCATTTCTTCCAAGAGCTCCTGCGCGGCCCTGGCATGTCCGGCGGCGCCCGGGCAGCCTTGCAACCTCTTCACCAGCAGGTCAGCGCGTGCACGTAGCAGCCCCTTGACGTCCTCGTCTTGTTGCAGTTGCAGGAAAGATTGCCGCCGTTGGTACCTGCCCTTGTAGTTACCTTGGTCAGACATCTTTGGCGCACGGACGCGCGTGTTTCTCTTTTTGTCTGGTTGTTTTTTTTGGGCACCCGGCTTTCTTTTCCCCCCCCCCCCGCCCCGCCACAACTCTTTCGCGGCCCCCCACCGCCCACACACACGACCGTTTCCTTTCGTGCACCAGTCGCTGTCGGCCCCCACCCCGTGTGCACCAGTCGCTGTCGGCCCCCCCCCCCACTCCCTTGCGCAGCACCCTTTAGACACGAGAGAAACCCCCCCTCCCCGCGTCCCCCTCTCCCCCCCCCCCAACTACACACCCTCTCTCTCTCTCCAAGTTTTGTTTTTGCTTGCTGCTCTGAAAAACGGGACTATCTCCAATCTTTAAAAACCCGCAAAAAAGGGAAAGCCTTCGACCGGCAACGCTAGTCCATTGCAATATCACTTTGTTTCTTCCTACTAGCTAGACGACGATGAACGCTTGCTTACTAGCGCTGGCGTTGACGGTGGTGTCCTTGGCGGATTGCGCCTGGCGCGCGCCGGAACCGACGGACCTGTTGCTCGAGCTGTCCGTCGGCGCCGCCGGCGCGGTGTGGACGCTGCCGGCCGCGGGCGCTGTTGCGGGTGGGTCTGTCGCACGCCGCCGGCAATTGGTGCAGGACGAGCCAAAATGGCTAGTAGACTGGGGCGACGGCACGCCGCCACAAGCTTGTACAACCAGCGGCCCGTGCACGCACGTGTTTGCCAGCGCGGGCGTGTTTACAATAGCAGTGGAAGGCACGGTGCCGGGCTGGACCATGACGCCGGAATGGCGCGCGCAGCAGGCGGACGAGGTCGCGCTGCTAGTGATTTTACAGTGGGGCGGTTTGCAACTAAACGCTAGCAGCGGCTACCACTTCTACGGCGAATGACAGTTGACTTCAGCGCCGCCGCTGTCGGCCCTTGACACGTCGCACGTGACGAGCTTCGAGTACAGCTTCGCCGGGCTCGTGGCCGCTACGTTCGATGTTTCGGGGCTGGACACGCGGTCTGCGCTAGTGCTGCGCGGCGCGTTCGCGAACTCGCCCAAGCTCCAATTTTCCAACGTGAGCGGCTGGGACCTGTCGCGCGCGCGCGACATCTCGTACCTCTTCAACGGCACGCAGGCAATCGATATTCGGGGCCTCGAGCGCTGGAACGTGTCCGGCGTGTCGGAGGCGACGGCGGTGTTCGCGCAGTCGGCGGTGCGGGCCGACCTGTCGCAGTGGCAACTGAATAGCTTGCGCGACGCCCGGCAGTTCATGGACGGCGCGCCAGCGGAGCTGTTGCGCACGACGCACAGCGCGTGCCTGAGCCGGCGCGCAAGTGCCGAGTGCGCCGTGTGGGCGCCGTCCGGGACGCGGTCCGCGTCACCGTCCGCGTCACCGTCTGTGACCGCGTCGCTGACCGCCTCCGTCACACGGCCCCTGGCTGCCTCAAGCCCCAGCACCCCGACCGCGTCTGCCACGGCGTCAACCACCTACTCGCTGACCGCCTCCGTCACGCGGTCCTTGACTGCCCCAAGCCCCAGCACCCCGACCGCGTCTGCCACGGCGTCAACCACCTACTCGCTGACCGCCTCGCTGACCACCGCGGCGTCCGCCACACTTGCTACTGCTACAGCGTCGCCCACCGTGTCGCCCACCGTGTCGCGCAGCCTAACTCCCTCAGGGTCGCCAAACGAGTGCGGCCGCCCCAACAACGGGGGCTGTGGGCCCAACGGGCTTTGCAGCATTACGCCAAACGGCACTTCCTGCACGTGCGCGCCCGGTTACGTTCGGGCAGGCGCCCAGGAATTGACGTCGCCCGACTACCTGTACGACTGGCAGGTCCTGGTTAGCGGGGCATCCTCAGCACAGAAAGCGAGCAATGCTACGGACGGCCTGGCCTCTACGCTCTGGAACAGTGGTAGCAACTACGGCCAGTCCACCAGCGACAGTAACGGGTTTTGCAATTTCCCTGCCAGCATTCTCGCGCCGGTCACCGTGGCCGCCAACGGGGCCAGCTACGCAGGAGCTTACATCGACTTCAAGCAGGCCTGGGGCAGCCCAGCGCGGCTTTTCTCTGTTAGTGTGATCAGCACCCCGGCGCTTATCACTCCTTCCGGGCAGGGCGGCTGTGCCGACAGCGCGGGCTGCCCGTCCCACTCCGCTGTTTCGGAGCTGGTAGTCCTCGGCTCTAGCAACGGCGGCACAGACTGGAATTATCTGGCTGCGGGACAGTGGAGCGGCTGGGCCCCCGAGCAGACCAAAGCACTAGCCCTAGATCTTCCCGCTAGTTACAACGCGTACCGCTTCGTCATCCTGCGCAATTTCCATTGGTACTCGATCTACAACTTTATGTGCAGCTCCGCCGCCGTTTTAGGCGACCTCCGGGTCACGCTGGACGTGCCGGTGTGCGCGCTGCCCAGCCAGTCGCCGAGCCTTTCGCTGACCAACACCCCGACCCCCAGCCCGACACGCAGCGCCAGCGCGACCCCGACGTCCAGCCCCAGCCTCACCGCCTCCGCCACGCGTTCGCCTACCGTCAGCCTCACGCCGACACAGTCGCCGACGCCGTCGGCGTCGGAGTCGCTGTACTCCAGCCGCAGCAACACGCCCACCAACAGCCCCACGACCTCGCTCACCGGCAGTGTGACGCTAACCGTTTCGGTCACGCCGTCCCTCGACATCAATGAGTGCAGCCGCCCCGACAACGGGGGCTGTGGCGCCAACGGGGTCTGCACTAACACCCCGGGTTCTTTCTATTGTACGTGCAATGCAGGCTACGCTCAAGCCGGCGCCAAGACCCTGACGTCGCCCGGCGGCCTGTACGGCTGGACGGTGAGCGTCAGTGGCTCGAGCTCCGGCTCCGCAAACGTCGTGGCCGACGGCTCTGCCACCACTTATTGGAGCTCAAGCTATAACCAGTACGGTACTGCTATTGTCGGCTCTACTTGCACCAATACGGCCTCTTCGCCACTGACTGTAGCCGACGGGAACAATTATGCGGGCGCCTACGTCAC
>WBZZ01001452.1:20000-75706 GCA_019918135.1 Paulinella micropora
TTAAGACAGAAGAAGATATAAACATAATCAAAGACTCATACATGCTCAACAAACCAAACCAACAGCACAACAACATCTCCATGAGCACCTAAATCACCCCCCCAACAAAAACCCCCAGAGCATCTCATTCACCCAAATCTCCTCCCACAATCCTTCACACCATACCTATCCATCACCTCTAAAAATAACAAAAATAAAGCATATAATAAAAACATAAAGAAAAACAATAGTGCTTCTCTGTCAATGGCTGATGCAAATCTGCACATGCGCCTCCATCTGAAAACAATAATAATAAGAATAATAATAACAATAACAATAAAAACAACAACAACACACACAACAATACACTCACAATATATCACACCAACATCCACTCCCTCAAAGCACATCATCAAGACCTAATCACACACCTACAACTCCTACCCTTCCAACCAGACATCATCATACTCACAGATAACTCCATAACCCAACAAACCAGTAACAACGCATTCCTTATCCCTACATACACAGCTAAACATCACATCAACATCTCAATATACTATAAAAGCAACATGCACATTACAATAGACGATAAACAAACTATATCGGAGTCATGCAAAAACTCCACTAACACTAAGAATATATAATAATAAACTTAAAAACAAACCAATACACACAATAATAGGTATGTATAGACGCCCACTCATAGACAAACAATTCATGCATGCATTACAAAATAACATAAACAGCATACTACACAAAACGCCTACAAACACAATATAATTATATAGAATATTATATATATATATATGTGTGTGTGTGTCGTTGTGTATATATGTAATGAATGTAATGAATGTATGTATGAATATATGTATGTATGCAAGTATCTATGTGTGTATGTAATATTGTATCTATGTGTAATAAATGTATGTTGGTATGTATTATTAATTTATTGTGTTGGTGTGCGTGTGTGTATGTGTGTGTGTCAGGACAGTGACTTATGGTGTTTTTGTGTGAGCATACAAATAGGAAAGGATGCTCGTACAAGAGAATTCACCGTGACGCCGGGAGAGTGGCAAAATTTCCATAGTGACCTGCAGTTCAGGGTAAGAAGCAAAAAGGCCTTGGCTGGCTTATACACAAGAAAATAAACATTTTCTGTGTGCACGTGTATGGACTAGTGTGTGTCTGTGTGTGTGTGCTGTGTGTGTGTGTGTGTGTGTGTGTGTGTTTCAGGCTGGTCTGTCAGTAGCGCTGCTGCTGTATCTGCCAGTGAAGAAGGATGAAGGAGTGGATGTATCACAGAAGGATAGCTGGACAAATTACGAAGAAATTAGCGAGACTGTTGTAGCGGATGATCAAACCAAGCACTATATCTTGAGCTCCAGTGAGTTTAAGAAAGCGATTATGGAACAGCACATGAAGCATGGTCCGGATTTCGGTTACGTAGGAGGAGAACCTCTATGGGAGTTTGTGCAGGAGCGTAGGTTGCGAGGTTCCTGCTCAACAACAAAAGCATGTCGTATTCCAGATAATTGCGGAAAGTCCAACACAGGGGATGGGTTGTTGATAACAGGGACGGTGGAAAGATACATTGTTTGTGCAGGAAACGCTGGAGAGAGTTGCATGATGAAATTAAGTATGTAAGCATCAGTAGGAGTGATTCAAGTGTTAAGCTGTCATCATTAAAGTTTTGTAATTGAAAAACTACAGATCTGAGAATCCTGGGGGAGAAGGATAATCCCGGTTGGAAGCACCGTTATGGTGTGTGTATTAAACTTTTGGATCTAGGAATGTTTTGTGGGGTGTTGGATACAGCGGCAATAGGGAGGTAATAGTGCGGTCATAATAAAGAAATAGTGAGGCATTAGTGAGGCAATAATGAGGCAGCAGTGAGGCAATAGTGAGTCAATACTGAGGCAGCAGTGAGGCCAAATGAGATTGCGAAACGTGGCAATATGTCTATCTTTAGTTGAATGTTGGATACAGCGGCAATAGTACGGTAAGGATGAGGTATTAGTGAGGCATTAATGAGGCAATAGTGAGGCAAGAGCGAGACAATAGTGAGGCAGTAGTGAGGCAGTAGTGAGTCAACACTGAGGCAGCAGTGAGGCAAATGAAATTGTGAAACGTGGCAATATGTCTATGTTTGATTGGGTGTTGGATACAGCTGCAATGGTGTAGTAATAATTAGGCAATTGTGAGACAAAGTGATAGTGAGGCAATAGTCAGGCAGTAGTGAGGCAATAGTAAAGCAAATGTAAGTATGAAACGTGGAAATATTTCTATGTTTTGCTGTGTGTGGGATGCAGCGGTGTGTACAGTGGCAATAGTGCAGTAATAGAGACAATAGTGAGGCAGTAATGAGGTAATAGTGAGGCAATAGTGAAGCAATAGTGAGTCAATAGTGAAGCAATAGTGAAGCAATAGTAAGGCAACATTAAACCAAAATATAAGTGTGAAACGGTGTGGAAGTGTGCACGTTTAGCACAGGGCGAGGTAAATCGGGACTAAGATTTCCAGGCGCGGTAAATCGGGTGAAGTAAATCGGGACTGCACAGGGGGACAGAGTGTGACAATGTTGCCCCCGGCATGGTGTCCTGTAGGCGCTCGACGGACGGAACTGAAGTCGAAATTTTATTTCACCCAGCTCAGTTTCAGTGTGAGAGGACTCCCATTGTGACTCGTTCTCATCATCGTCAACATCACGCATCATTCCACATCATCCATCATCATAGTCATCTACTGCCTCTTCGTTATAGTCATCTCTTTCTATGGTCTGTACTTCAGGTGCGAAGTGGACCCGGTGGGGGTTAGGTGATCGTCCTCGTTGCTGGTTCCGGGAATTGTGCAGATAGTTTTCCGGACTGGGAGAGCGACGTGGACTACGAGAACGCGAGCGACTTCTTCCACTTCCGTAAATCTCCCTCCGAATTGGGCAATCATACAGGCGGTGCCACAGGTATTGGACGCAATACTTTTGCGGAGGGGGTAGCGGGACGCACTTATTCTGACAATCTTTTACTGTATGAGAACCTCGACATGAGTAGTGGCATTTCAGGGGTATTTTACGTTCGGGACGTGTGTCATGAGCGTAAAATAACGGTGATTTGTCGGGTTTATCATTAAGTGAAAGTTTGCCTATGTCGTTAGTTAGTTTGTCCAAACGCGATTTTATGTATGTGCAAAGCTCGCGGAATTTGGGTCGATCTACATCGTTAAGCGGGGTGTAATAGATGACATTGGCTTTTCCCCCGAGCTTACAATGAGTTGCTTTATTCAGCTTTATGAGAAGCTCGTTACATGACGGAGACTTATGGAGTAGGGGCCGGTTGGTCGTAGGTTGTAGAGACTGCTGCACTATGTGCAGTTGTGCCGGATGATCTTAAATGTTAATATTAATTGATTATTAAGTAATATAATTGCTTTTTTCTTAATATTACTACTTTGAATGCTAGTTAGAGCTTGCAATCTCATCGTGCTCACATGCAAAAATATTAAGTCAACCCGCAGTCCGGACCTGTATAACTAAATGGGTAAGTTGATGTAATATGAATTACTATGCATAAAAATATGCAAATACTGCATTAAAACGCACAAAAAGTGAAAAAGTGAGGTTCAATTCCAGTAGATGACCACAGAGAGCATCTACTGGAATTGCATCTCAGCAACCCGCAGTCCGCACCTGTATAACTAAATGCGTAAGTTGATGTAATTGTAGTATGAATTACTATGCATAATTATATGCAAATACTGCATTAAAACGCACAAAAAGAAACTTTAAATGAGAAAAACAAAGTTTTCCAGATAAATCTGGAACTTCTGCCACTTGGCAGGTAATAGAAAGGCTTTGTCTGCAGCAACCTAAGTTAATCATGCTATAGAATTTTACACCCGCCCATTAGCAAGGAAGCTGATAAAATTGGTGGTTTGCTGCGATTGCGTTGCTAGAAAAGCTGAAAGAGCATTATTTCCAGCACCGTGGGGCTGGTAGCACACATAGCACCTGCAGTTTGCAGGATGAGGCATGGCAGGAAATGCCCCTCTGCACCGCGGGCACGCACACCCGTCACCGTGCTGGAGGCAGACAAGGCACCTGCACGTGGGTGCATGCTGATAACGAAAGGGAGCGCGCTTCGGAGCGCATTTGAAACACTTACATCCTTCACCATGCTTGGGCTCGACTTCATTTACCTCGCAATCAGGGCATTCACAGCCCTCACCATGCGCAAAGCATTCGGCGCACTTACATCCTTGCCCATGACGCTGCACTCGCTGCGGCTGCTGGCTGCCCTTGCGCTGCTTGTGGCCCTTGCGCTGCTTGTGGCCCTTGCGCTGCTTGCGGCCCTTGCGACCCTTCGCAGGCTTCGGCTCCTCCTCCTCCTCCTCCTCCTCCTCCTCCGACTCCGTCTCTGGCTTAGACTTTTTCTGCTGCGGTTGCTTCTTTTCTGGCTTCTTTGCTGCAGGCGTCGGCTTGTGCGTCGACGCAGGCGTCGGGACAGGCGGCGACTTTACTTCCATCACGTCGGCTTCCATGGCACGCATGAAGGCACAGGGAGGACACTTGCAGCCAGGCTTGTGGTGCGAGTTGCCTCCGCCACCCTTCTTGCTAGGCTTGGTTGGTTTCGGAGTCGCTGTGGTTGGCTTCGGATTCGCTGGGCTTGGCTTGGGATGTGCTGGAGGACCCACATCCAACCATTTCAGTTTCCCATCCTGCAGTCAAAAAGAAAAGTGCTCACACATATTACTACTACACTCAACAGAAACGTACCGCATCCACACCGACGGGGATTGACACCGGTTGCTTTCCCGCAGGATGGTTCTTCCAAAATCCCGGCCCGTAATCGGTCAATGGGAACATGCCGATGTAAAAATCTGCAACCAGTACCGGAATGGGAAACTTCCCCCCCTCTTTTTTCGTCGGCATGGTGAAGACCACATTCTCTCCTGAAAATTCTGCAGCATGATCAATCAAGCCGCCTCCTTGAGAAGCAGGAATGTTTCCTGCTAAAATTTGCTCGCGCTTGTTCATGTTCAGCTTCCATATCTTGCGCTTGAGCCTCAACGTGTGGGTGCCGGGGTTTGCTGCAATGATTTTGAACTATTTTGAACTGTTCGGGATCCGTGACCTCGTCGAACTCTTCGCCGAAAAATTCCAACCGTGGATTGTGATCCCCGTCAAACCCGTTCAAGCGGAGGCCACTGGAACCAATTAAATCTCCAAGCTTGCCCCCATTGATGGGCATTGCATAAACCTTCACGCAATCCGCACCCAACTCCTTGCATTCGTCGCCAGCGATGGTTCGCATGTCTAACAGCCCCCACTTCCACTTTGGAAGCGTGGCGCTCCGCTTGGGCCTCGCGGAACTGCATAAAAAAATTATGCATTAATATTTGATTGAAGAAATGAACTTACCCGGGGGAGATGGCAGGGGATGCGCTGTCCGCTGCACTAGTCTTGCGCGAAGGGCTGCACTTCTCTTGCCGCAGCCAGACAGCCTTCGGAAGTGGAACATCCGAAGGCCAAGCATTGTTACCAGCAAACAGATGGGGCTCAAACGCAGCAGAGATAAACTTCTTCACATACTCGTCAGAAACGTTGCCAGGATGGAAATTCCAGTCCTTGGTGGTCGCGATCGGATCTATGTCTCCCTCCTCGCAGAAAACAAACTCAACAGATGGTTCAAACACACCCTCCGCCGTGATTTCCTCCACCTGGCGCGCAAGCATAACTGCACGTCGACCCATCGTGAAGGTATCTTCAGTCGCTTGCTTCTTCTCCAACCAGCGACCAGGCCTGCAGCAGTGCAAGCATTATTACAGCTTTCTATCACAGCTACGCCAGTAAGTACCCCAAGCACGCCAACCTCTCTGCACTACTACTAGGGCCTCGGGTCGTGAGCCAGCAATCCAGCGACTACCAGTCCACAAGCAGTGAAGGAATGCGTGCACAATCTAGAAGAAGAAGAAGAAGAAGAAGGAGAAGGAGAAGGAGGAAGAAGAAGAAAAAAAAGAAGAATGTATATAGTTGTAGTAAAACTAGCAGCTGCAGTGAGGAGGAGGAGAAGATGAAGAAGAAGAAAGCAAAAAAAAGAAATTCAATTACTACCCCTCGGATTGTTTGCTGTTATTGTTAGCAGCTTGATCTGCCATCTCGTTTGCCAAGGCGCGCTTGGTTTGTTTTCTCTTTTTCTGTGCCGCCTGCAGACAATGTCATGTATGTGCATGGCATATGTATGTATCATTGATTTGCCAACCGGTTTGCGTTGCTTCTTTTTTGGAGGCGACTTAGAAGAAGGGCTTGCAGCTTCAGGCTCTTCTGCAGGTAGCGCAGTGTTTGCTGCAGGTGCTTTGCCCCTTCGAACTCTGCGCCCTCTTGCAGACGGCAGATCTTGAAAGATCTCGTTCTTGGAGGCCAGAACAAATGTTTTCCCAGAAGGAACGTACGTGTGTACGACGTTATCTGGTACACTGTGCCATGCCTTGGCCTCTGCCTTGGGGGAAGGAAAATTCCAATACTTTGCAGTAACTTCTGGGGGGATAATGCAATCCTGCAAGTTTTTCCAATTCGGTTCGCCGTTGGTTTTCAAAAAAATGCGTTGCCCCTGATCGTCCCTCTCCACCCGAAAATTTTGCATGCTCGAGACAACATGCTTGTCTACTGAATCGTCACCTTTGGGCTTTCCAGAACTCATTTCTCAATTCACTAAGTGAGTGTTGGAGGGAAATTCGACTTGAACAAAAGACACACCGGTCGGAGGTGGAAAAATTGGCTGAAATGCCACTTTTCCAGTGTGGATTCCCTTTTTTTTCCAACGTACAGGGGTGCACTCTCGTCGTCTTCAAGGCCACTACTTGTCTTCTGTGCTGTTTGACAGACGCCCTCGGTATGGTTGATATGATATGATGCTATATGACGTTTGATTTATGACATCTAGGGCGTCTGTCAAGTTTTTTGGACCTAGTTCTATCGGGAAAAAGTAAAAGTGCTGCACTTTGAAAAGGTCTCATGTTTTTCTTTTTTAAAATGAAAACACGTTGCTCCACGACCACAGGCATGCTGGCATGTCTTCCCCGACCCCTGTGAAGCCGCTGGCAGTGCCTAGCGCGGCAGCAATAAGGCTTGCAAGGGCCAAAGCTTCCAAGTATGCGAAATATTATTATATAATATACCACTGCTAGAATGGAGTTGGATATCAGCTCAGCACTTGTTTCTCATGCCCTCACACTGTCAAACATGATTTTTTATGATAGAAAACATGAATCCAACATATCAGGGCCTGCAGTATTTCCTGTTTGTGGCAGGCTAACTGGCTACAGTGGGCATGAAGTGCAGCACTCACCTGGTGATCTACTAGACACTACTACGCTAGTTGATGATGAATCCGAGCATTCCTCATGTTCGTCAACAGCAACCGACAGCACTCTATTCATGCATGGCTGTAGCACGTCAGCTGGTTCATGTTCAGACTCAGGGTGTCAGTCTAGTCAGTCTGCGGGATCGCGATCGTTTCAAAGACAGGGTGGACACTCAAGAAAGCGTATCGACGAGAGAACCGTTTCCGAACAGCATGCCAAGAGGCTCAAGAAGAGTAGGGAGTACCAGGCATGTAAACGGTCAGCTGCAGTAGTGGAGGCTGAGTTTCCTAGTGATGAAGAGCTGCAGGCCATGTTGCTCTCTGCGCAAGGGCGACAGAGATTTCCCAAAACCAGCGCCCTCCTAGAAACTAACAAGGCTCAGGCTGCAGCTGCTTCTGCCATTGGTGACATTGTTGCTGAATTGCCGGTCGTTCTGCACACAAGCAAACAATTATCGGCAAGCTGAGGGGCAAGATGTCGGCGAAGGAGTTCCAGTCCTTCTTTACTTCCGTCAGTGAGAGGTATGCACGCAAAGCACTCGCTGTGCAGAAAAAAGTCCTGGAAGGACGTGCCAAAGGGGAAAAGCCTGATAAAGTCGACATTTTCGAACAGAAAAGAACGACTGATGAATCCCGCGAGGCTTTTTCTCAGTGGGAGAAGAAAGCGACTGCAAGGATTGTGGTGGAGAACATGGGCGCTAAGTCAGGGCGAGAAACTCTTTACTGGTATGGAACCACAAGTTCTTTCTACAAATCTTACCGCACTGAGCTTTTCCCCAATATCTACAAGGCCATGGTCGCTGACGCAGGGTCTGTAGAGCGCCTGGTGTACGAACTGAAGGGCACCCAGTGGGTTGCTGATAATGCAAGAGCCTACACGTGCGGCGGTCGTTGTGGCAATGCATGCAATCATTTTTACAGGCCGCGAAATGAAGCATCCTTGTACAAGATCCTGAAAGAGGATAATATTACCTTCCGCTGCATTACGAAGACCGTTCCCTGCCGGTGGCATGATAACTGGGAAAGATGGAAAGCCGAGCTCAAGCGTGAACAGGCAAAGCCAGAGGGCAAGCAGGACCTGAAGCTGATCCAGCGACTGAAGGCGAAGGTAGTGAGTTGCCAACGACACGATGAGCAGTACCAGGCGCAGCGCAGGTCGATATTTCTTGCCTGTGCACATCGCAGCCGCTGAGTTTATGTGTTGCATGCTACGCAGCTATATCCAGGCTAAGGTCGAGAGTTTGGAGGCTGGGTCCGGGGAGTGGGTCATTTACCAAGATTATTTATCTTGGTATTCTGAAACAGGCTGCAAGATGAATGATCTGCTCTTTACTGTAGTCACCCGCCGCGCCGACGGCCAGTTGCAATACGAGTACATCCACAACATCATGATGGTTGAGCACACTGGCGCAACCACCCGTTACTGCTGGGACTATCATCTGAGGAGCAAGGAAGATGGAGGAAGCGGGGAGATCTCTTCTTTTCCCGGCCCTGGTACTCGCACTGGCGATGGCGGCGGCGACTTTCAGAACTATGAGTTCGTTTTTTCCGAGGCGCACTACTGGGAGAAGTATGGAGTGGATATCAGCACGGACATGCTGTGTGCATTTCATGCGTGGAACCCATGCGACGGAGCAAAGAGGAAGTTTACCAAGGTCTTCACTAAAGACCAGGTCGAGCAAGGGCGCGGCTTCGCTCTTGTCGAGGAGTGGCTTGAGTCAGCGCAGGGAGCGGGATATGACAACAACCGGTTCTATGGTCACGACGCAGACGTGATCGAGAAGTGGGTGAAAGAGAACAAGGTTGAACCTCGCAAACTCAGTTCTTGGGGCCTTCGCAACTTGCGCTCGTTTCGTTACTCCAGGCCCACCCTCACTTCTGGCAAACAGTTCATTAGCGGTGTTGCCTTTGGTGCTTACACTAGCGTTGCGCCCGACGCCGACCGCATTGTCCTTGACATGCGATCGGACGAAGTCGCTGGCGGCAAGAGGTGCGAGCCATGCACACAGCGGTTTAAGCAGCCCTATCCATCGCACAAAGGCGTCGACAAATGCCCATCGAAGAATGGCCGAGGAAAGTCTCCACACCAATCGGTGGAATAAAGGAAGTGACGGCATAGAACATTACTCTAGGAGCTTTATACCAATCAGCCCATGGAAAGGGACCGATGGCCTATGTACTCCCTAATAATAATAATAATAATAATAATAATAGTGCTTCTCTGTCAATGGCTGATGCATTTCTGCACATGCGCCTCCATCGTCTCACCCGTGAGGGGAGTACGAAGAATTGACGATAAGCTCTAATGACACCCCCGCAAGGGCAGTTCCAACACTTCCAGACGGGCCGGTATGTTCAATGAAAATACTGGTCCAGAAATAGACCGGTATGTTCAATGAAAATACTGGTGGCACCGACGGGAATCGAACTGGCGACAGGGCCCAGATGGTAGAACTTGACCACTGGGCTATCACGGTGTCCAATAATAATAATAATAATAATAATAATAATAATAATAATAATAATAATAATAATAATAATAATAATAGTGCTTCTCAGTCAATAGCGAATGCATTTCTGCACATGTGCCTCCATCGTCTCACCCGCGAGGGGAGTACGAAGATTTGACGATAGGCTCTACTGACACCCCCGCAAGGCAGCTCCAAGCCTTCCAGACAGACCAATACTTTCAAAGAAAATATCCTTTGAAAATACTGGCACCGACGGGAATCGAACTGGCGATATTAAAATTCTTGGTGAAGCATTAAGGGATAAACTTAAAAATGAAGGCCACGATGTTAAAGGTTGGAACCAAAGAGCATCATGGATAATAGACAAAATTTTAGAACATAAAATAGATGTTGGACAAAATAAGCACGAAGTAAAAAAGAAACTCGCAGAATATTTGGGATTACAAACGGGAACTGGTTTAGAAGATTTGATTAATAAAGTGTTTTCCGTAAAAAACATTAAAAAGTATCTATCACGAAAAGAATGGGTTCATTCAATGAGAAAAAAAGATTATGTTAATGCCCTTATAAATAAATATAGAAATGAACAGCAAACACAGCCAGAGGAGGTAAAGCAAGAGCCACAGCAACCAGAGCCAGAGCCACAGCCACAGCAACCTGAGCCAGAGCAAGAGCAACAGCAACAAGAGCCACCGCCAGACGAACAACAGGGTGAGGGGCGGGGACTAATGACTTATGAAATAGACGACATAATGAAAAAATATGGATGGTATCTCGGAGCGATAGCAAGTGATGAAATCTACAAGTTGAAGCCCGGAAGCAGAAAGCGATACGGATTTATTATGAATTTGGACAATCACAAACAAGCGGGGTCTCATTGGATCGCCGTATGGGTAAGTCTTGATAAAGACAGAAGTGTTGAAGTGTATGACCCTTTGGCTGAATATCAACCGACTGAAGACTTTCAACAACAAATGAAACAACTAATAGATAAAAGCCACCCAGATAGTTATTTATTGATGAAGGTCAATCAAGTAAAACAACAATCTGATACGAGCGACACATGTGGATGGCACTCAATGCGGTTTCTTTTAGAGCGAGCAAAAGGAGTACGATTTAAATTTGCTAGTGGCTATACAGACTTAAAAGAAGACGAAGCGGAAAAATTAAAAGCACAGAATGGATATGGTGATGGTGAGGGATTTAATACATTTATCTAAAAAATATTATTTGTATAATATACGCAATGGATTATAAGGGTGGGAGAAGTTCTGGTATCTATTACATAAATAGCAAAAACCGAATAACGGGGACAGACAGCGACTTTACACACGAAATCAATATGAAGGGGTTAGACAATCCCACACATTGTAAAATTCTTCATATTTATGTGCCGAAATCTTATTATTCAGTAGCCAGTCCTTGCAATACTTTTACATTATCCGAAGACGGATATGAGACTTTAATTACAATACCTGAGGGCAACTACACAATGAACAACTTAAAAAATAAACTATCTGAGATATTGACGGCAGAAAGTCCGAATGATTATACTTATGTAGTCTCAAGCAACAATACAAACACGGAAGCGGAGGATGGCAAATTAACATTCAGTGTTTCAAATAACGTAGGTATTCAACCGCGGTTTATATTTGATGCTGATACACGTATTCATGAGGTAATGGGTTTTGATAGAAACTCAACATATTTCTTTACTAATGATTTCATTAAATCGCCAAATGTAATTATTCTAACTGGGGAAAAGACTTTATACCTTCAATCAGACTTAGTTGGTGAAGGAGATAATCATGTGCTACAAGAAATATACACTGCCAACGAAATTCCTTTTGGTGCCGTTATATACGACGGAAGTGGGTCTGAGTATGGTAAGAAATTATCCTTCAGTTCAAATAATGTGTATCGGTTTTATCTTACAGACGAAAACGACCAAGCAATAAATCTTAATGGTTTGGGAATAGTTATGACATTATTGGTTTATCGTGAAACTAATTATTTTAGTTTATTTAATTCATTCTTCAATTTGTTGAAATCCAAGTGATTGATATTTATTTTAATTATTTATTTTTTCTATAAATATATTTCGTGTATTAATCAACTTACACTACTTCAAAAACAAAACAAAAATGCCTGTCCAATACGGCGGAGAACTTACTCATAGCCAAAGCGAACTTATTCGCGGTAAGTATTCACTTAACAAACTTACTGCCCGCGAAAGTCTTGCGACTGTGCCAATTACCACCGTGGGAGGAATTGAATCAACTTTTGAAATTCCAACTCGTCCTTTGAACCTTGCGAGGAGTGTGTTGCGATTTACCTACACACCAGATTCGGGTGGCGGTGCTGGAAGGTATAACCGAATTCCGATGGACTGCCTGCCTATGATTAAGACGATTGAACTGCGAAGCCGAAGCGGTCAGTATCTGTGTAATCTTCAACACGTGGGCCATTACACTAAGATGATTTGGAAGCCTGAGATTTCTTATGATAGATTTATGGCTTTGGATAACCATGGGGCTGGGTCTGGTTATGGTGCTATGCTTCAAAAGTGTAATGTGCCTAATGATACACAAGCCTCACCTGCTGATAGAAAAACTATGACCGATGCTGGCTATGCTAACTTCCTAGATGATGGTGCGACTGCTTTCACCGCTATTGGTGCTACAAACACAGGTGATCGGGCGGGTAGCATTGTCGCTCGTATAACCGAAATGGTTCAAACATTGGGAGCGAGAGTTCAAAATTACGCAGCACAACCACCTATCACAGCCCGCCGTCATAATGATTTGCTTGTTGCAGCAGGAACGGGAGCCTCGTCTGTTGTAAATGTTGCTTATGAAGAGGCAAAGTATTTTGAAGGTGGAGCCGACGATTCAAAGACTCCAGTTATCAATGTGTCTATTCCTCTTGGTATGCTTTTCGGAACCATTTTTGAAATTGATAAGACTATTGGCTTTAATGAAATTCTTGATCTGAGGATTGTATGGGAGGGAACCCAGAAAACCATATTTTATGGAACTGACGCTAAAAGTGTTGCGGCAGGAGCAACAGCAACCGCAGCACCCGCAAATATTACCAACCTTAACTTATTTCTTGCTGTTGAAACCGACCCGAATGTTATCTTGGGTGTCCAGCAGAAAATTGCTGGTGAGGGCTTTTCGTTCAAGACTGAATACCCTATCTCTTGGAAAACCAATCTTGCAACGGGCACTCAGACATTTGTTTTGAAGATGAACCGCTCACAGGGTGAGAGAATACGCCGAATTTACACTAGTGCTTTTAATAATACCGAAACTTCAAACACCGCTTTTGATTGCGATAACAGAGCGCAAGATAAGATTACTTCTTATTACACTACTTTGGATAGTAATAGAATTCAGCAGTTTGATATTACTTGCTCCCGCGATAAAGACTATATGCTTTTGAAGGAAAAACTTAAGGGCTCCGCTATTTTGAACTCCAATGTGTATAAATATAACTGGTTTCATGTTTATTTCTGGGACCACAACCGCCCGCTTTATGACAAGCGAGAAGAAGAGGGTTATGAAGTGGCTGGGCTATCATTGGATACCGAACGGCGGTATGAATGGAGTGCGGAAGGGGTAAAGCAATTGAATTATTATACTTATGCTATTCTTCAAAGGACTATTGTTGTTAAGGGAATTGAAATCCTTATGTCGTAAAAACTAAAAAGAAAATAAAAAATATTTTTTGTTTATATACAAGAGATGTCCAACCAAAGAAATTTAATCGCACAAAATCCTGACAGCAAATTTGTAAATGTCAAAGTTGGATATGACGGGCACATTGAAACTAATCATATGAAGACCGCTTTTGGTGAAACCCTAACCAGTTCCTTAACACCTGTATTACAGGAAATCTTTCCATATACCATTAATACACGGATATGGACATTAACTCAGACAAATGCGAGTGTTTCATTTCTTAATAACATGGCGGAATTAAAAACGACTGCTAATGCTACCGCTGATGCTAGTATGGTAAGCAAAAGAAAAATAAAATATCGCACTGGTATGGGTGTTGTAGCCCGCTTCACTGCTTTATGGACAACAGACGAAACCGAAGATTATTATTCGTGGATAGGTATCGAAGATAACGATTTATCTAATGGTTTCTACTTTTACAAAACTAGAGATGAAGGAATGATTATTCTACATTGTATAGGAGGAATTCCAAACGCATTTTATCAAGCATACTGGGATGACCCGTGCGACGGAACAGGAGATATGCCTGTATTAGACTGGACAAAGGGAAATGTATTTCAAATTCAATTTCAATACTTAGGCTTTGGTGCTATTAAGTTTTCTATTGAAAATCCGAAGACAGGCGAATTTCAGTTAGTCCATACAATTAAGTATGCGAATGCCAACACAGGTGTCAGTCTGCGGAATACTACATTGCCATTTTCAGCACGAATTATTAATAATAATGTTGGAGTTGGAATACAAAGACTAAAGACCGCCAGTTGTAGTTTGTTTGTTGAAGGCACTAACACAATTAATACAAGTATTACAAATACGGCGGAAGGTAGTGAAGCAGGTAATATAACTGAAAGCCCCATTTTAAGTATCAGGAATAAAGCACTATTCAATAATAGCCTAACCAACAATTCAAATGTCTTTCCTTCGTTGATAAGTATTACTAATGAAGATACTAAGGCTAATGTTGTCAGAATGGTATTGAACGGAACACTGACAGGGGCGGGTTTTGCTGATGTTGATGCTAAAACTTCAATTGTAGATACAGACACAAAAGCAACTGCTATCGCCAACGGAACAACAATTTTTAAGATTTATGTTAATGCTGCCTCAACTCAACAAATTAATCTAAGAACCTACGATATTCAATTAACACCGAACGATGTTTTGACATTCACACAAAAGGCTGTGTCGGCAGGTGGAAATGGTAATATTAATGTTATTGCTAACTTTATAGAGGATCACTAGATATTTTAGAATTGCGCTTCATTCGCTACGCTCATTCTCGCTTATTCTAAAACATCGAAAACAGATTTATTTTTTATTGGAAAAAAAACGATGTTTTATGAAACCGCGTAGCGGGTGAATAAAATATCAATTATTTTACTTTATTTTTGTTGTATCTTTCTTTTACAACACGAATAACATCGCTCGCTTTCCTTAATATACATCCTTCTTCTGTACATGTAGCAGTCGCTATCTCTTCTCCTACATTAGCCTTTATTTCGGTAATTCCAGTCTCTCTCACAACAAGATCTGTTTCCTTAAAAGGAGTGCTTTGTTCCTCCATCATTTTTTCTAATGTGGTATCCAATGGAATAACTACTTTCACATTGTCATCGCGGGGTTTGTATTGCTCATAGAAAGATACAATGTCAGGCTTAGTCCATTTAATCGTTGGCATTTTGACATTGCCACCGTCAAGGTTCCATTTTTCAATTTCATTCAAGTAGTCTTGTTTGGTGCTCATGATATTTTAGAATTGCGCTTCGTGCTGTCGCACTCTCGTTTATTCTAAAACATCGGAAAAAATTTTAAAGAAAAAATAATTAAAAGAAAAACGATGTTTTATGAAACCGCGTAGCGGGTGAATAAAATATCATTATAAATATTTTTTTACTTCACTTTTAATGTCTGTAAATTTATCAAACCACGGCTGTTTCATAACCCATTCAAGATATGGTTTGTCAATGGTAGCAACATCTTGAATTTTTTTTCCTTTGTATTTGCCAAATGGAAAAGTATCCTTTGGTTTTCCTTCTCTACTTTTTTCAATCGCCTTAATTTCTTCATTAATTACCTGTTGCACATCTTTTACTGAAAAGAATTCCTTCTTCTTCTCAATTGAAAGTTGTTCAAATTTTTCACATAGTCTGGTGAGGGTTGTCATTGGTCTATATACAGTGGTAAAAAATTTATTGAAAAAAAAATTAATTATTTGTTTATCATTTTTATTTTTACGAGAGGACACGAAGCCGTAAGGGATACTATCATTTTCGTTGATAAACTCACGCCCGCACCATCTTGTTTTATTAACTACTTTTACTACATTCTTTTGGTGGTGTATGCTAAAGTGTTCAATATGTTGTTGTTTGCTGTTTCTGCTAGTATGTATTTTCTTCATTATAAAGTCTCTGGTATTAGTTAAACTTTCACCCTTATCCATTAATTCATAAGCGGTTGAATTTAATGTTTTCAAATCCAAACCTTTTCCTCTAAAGTGGAAATGAGTTTTACCTTTTTCTTCCCCTTTCTTTACATACTCCAACATATATAATTTTGGTGCTACCCATATTCCTCTTATTATTTTACAATCTGTTCCAAGGTCATCATCCATTCCGCCGATTGTTTTATCCCTAAATCTTTTAATCCGTTCAAGGTTTCTTACATGGCTTTGAATGCTGTCTGTATCCGTGTAATAATAATCTCTGTCGGGGTCGTTGTTTGGATTGGCTTCGGACATATACTTATACATAATTTGTCTGCTGTATGCTAGGATAAATGCTCCGTAATGAGTTGGTTTTGTAATTTTTTCTTCTTTTTCTTGCTCATCTCTTGGAATACCACTGATTAACCATAATTCGCCATTAGCCTCTTCAAACTTTTCAATATCAGTTATCACATGTTTAGCCCAGAATTTCCAGTATTCGTGATTTTTAGAAATATATTTACTCACTGAGTTTATCGGTCTTTGAATTGTCTTTCCGTATAAAGCATTCATAAATAACTTTGCTAATAAATACTGCGGTGTGCCTTTCTTTGAATTTTGTTTTTTCTTGAATAAGTCAGAAATATATTTTTTAAATACAGGTTCGGCTTCTTCAGTGTAATATCCACGAATGATTTTGACTTGGTAGCCAAGTTCAATCATATCTTCAATATCTATTGAAGTTAGCCATTGGTCTTTCATATCTCTTAACTCCCACTTTAAACACCCCTTACTATCTCTATACGGAACCCGCGGGTGTAATAGATTTTTTGGAGATATGTAATCAACATTATATATCCCAAGTTTGCCTTTCATTTCACCTTCACATTCCTTTATTTCACCAGTCATAAATAGTTCAAGCATGGCCGTTGGATAAAGACTTACAACATCGGCATCGATAAGATAATCTACAACTTCATCAAACCCAATTTCACCATTTATGTATTTTTGATATTGCTCCGAAATAAATCGCCTTTTGCTTGGATAAGTTCTAGCACCATATACAGCCCTTCTAAAATCTTTTTCTTGTTTTAAATTCGGTAGTTGAATAACATATTTACCATCTATCTTCTTTTTCCATAAATTCCAAGTTAGAGACGAAGTAGATATATAAGCGGTTAAATTAGTTTTATGTTCTTCATATATTTGATTGTTTAGTTTGTCGTGTAGTTCCTTTAGTCCCATAACATCTTTTTCTAAGTATGTTAGACATTCCTTTTTCGTTTCATCATCCATCTCTTCCCATCGTTTGTGTTTGCTATGTTCAAAGTCGCCTTTTAACACATTACAGCTCAGTGTTTCAAGGTTCTTTTTTAGACTTCCCTCAGTGTGCTTACATATATCCCAGAATTTTATATTTTTGTATTCTAATGAAATAATAGCACCATTGTTCATAAGAGTTGGATTTTTTATTCTTCTTTTGATAAATTCTTTCTGTAATGAGTAATGGTCAAACTTACTACCATTGAAAGCATTAACATATAATTTCGCTTTCGGTTTTCTTTCTGCTAACTCCTCCGCATATTTGAAAATTATATCAAGTAATTTAGGAATACATTCATCGCCTGCTACATATTTAAAGCCGATATCTGAAATGGTATAGCCTGCTATGTATGGTGTGTGTAATTCGTATTCATTTGTAAAAGTCTCTAAGTCATAATGAAAAACTTCATCTTGATTATTATACTTAGCCTCTTCAAAAGTAGTCAATAAAGACCTCACTTGATTTTCTTTCTTTCTGAGTTTAGCCATCGCATATGAAACCCTTTTATTATTACAAGTGTGCTTATTATAATATTCGGTGAAACAATCTGGACATTTCTTTTTGTTTCTTTTTATGAAACTTATATAATGTCCTTTGAGTAGATAACAAAGCACATCTGCGGTTATTAAAGGGTCTTCAAAATTTTTGAATGTCTGTTTGCTTGTTGCATCAGTCAATTCAAAAAAAATACTTACCTTCAATACAATATTTTTTTAAGATTTCGTATCCTATTGAAAGTGGTATATATGAATTATGTTCAAGTTTGAATTCACTTCTAATATCATTACATACTTTTTTATTGAGTTTTGATTTACCTTTCATTGGTAAATTTAGTATGTTTTTAACAACATGAAAGAAACAATTATTATCTTTGCTTCTTGGATTAATATGTATCCCTTCGGGTGTTTTATGTTTTTTATCACTTCCTGTATCATTACACCCGCCTCCGTCTTCTTGGATAATTTGAATAGTTATATGTTGAATAATTCTTTCATATCCATTCGCACTGGCTTCAAGATTTTGTTCGTTATATAAATATATATCACGAAACAACTCATCTATGTCTTTTAACTTAACTGAGTTAAAAGTTTTCCACTTGTAAAACTTACTATCATCGGCATCTGTTATATACCCAAACTTAACATGAAGACTTGCTTCGTTTGTCAAACCTCTATTTTTAGCATCCTTAACTGCTCTCATAATTGATATTTCAATCGCATCCATATCATAGAAGTTAATGTCAAGGTCTTTGAAGGGGTATGTATATCCATTTATACCTCTGTTTTTTATTGGTCTTAGTTCTACAAGTTTTACCTCGCGCTTCTTCGCTTCTTGAGTCTTAGTTTCCCTTAAGTTCGCCCTTACCTTCGCTAGTTCTACATTTTCCTTCGTTGGTCTGGGTGGTAAAGGTGGTGGCATACTTTTTTAATATCAAAGCGGATATAAAAATAATAAAAAATAATAATAAATTATCTGTTATATTTATATATAATAATTTCTTATATTTAAATAGAAATTGATTTCATTGCATCCTCCATTCTTTTCAACTTAAGTAATGCTTGCTTTACTTCATCTCTTTTTTCTTTCTCCGTTCTGCTATTATTGCTTTGTTTTGATTGTAGTATTCCATTGACTTTTGTCTATGTCTTTCTGGATCTTTTTGTATAAATTCTCTCGCATTTCTCCGTAAGGCTTCCTTCTTCTCTTCTGGTGTTTTGTATATCGGTTTTCTACCCATCTTTGTGTATATATAATTAAAAAAAATAATCTTTAATATATAAAATTAATTATCAAGGGATAGTAATTTCAATTCCATAATGTTTTCCTGCCCCTCCTCGATAGATTGAATAATATACTTGTTTCCTTCCTTTAATCTTTAGTGTTTCTGCTAAGTGCTTACTGATATATCCGAGTTGCTTTCCGCTTTCTGTTTCAACCTTTATCGCATTTTTATCAAATTTGTTTTCTGGCTCGTGTTGAATAAAAACTTTTTCACTACTTTTTCGGAGATAAGAAATATTATCTTGTCGTCCTTCAAATGAAACACCCACAACTCTAGTCGTTGTCATTTTATATAGATATAAATAATATTTGTTTAAAATAAAATTAATTATTTGTTTTTTTATTTTCATAATATCTTTCAATGTCATCGTTTCTATATGTTATACGAATTACTTTACGACCACCTAACATAATCTCTTCTTTCTCCGCAAAGAAGTCTCTATGTGACTGGCTTTTTTCGTGTGTGTATTTGCTATATATTCCTATCGTCTTTCCGCAGACACATCTATATTTATTTTTTCTTCTTTCTTTTAAGTATTCGTTTCTCTTCTGCTTTCTAATCTGGTGTTTATCGTCCATCTATATAAAACGAAAATTTTTCATTTATGATACATATATTTTCTTGAAGTGTGCTGTATAAGGCTATTTGCTTGTTTTTGTTTCTTTGTATTTATTGTATCGGAAATCCATAGGAGTGGGTGCCACACACAATTTGAAGGCGAGAATTTGCAAAAATTCTTGCCGAGAAATTGTGTATCATCTACTACGGGGGGGGGGGGGGGGGGAGTGGACTGATGACGGCTAGTGTACACCGCAGGCTACGCAGCAGTGACCTGCTGTCAGAAAAAAAATCATGATATAAACTAACGTTTAAGTTATTAGTAATATATATTGTTATTGCTGTTGACATTCAAGACAACAAAAAAAATTGATTTTTCTGTTTTGGTTGGAATTTCAGTTTTGGTTGGAATTTTAATTTTGGGTGAAAATTTGAATTTTTCAAATTAACTGCTATATTCGTCCGCAAAATATCGTAAATTTTCGCGAAATGTTACAGTTAAATTTGAAAATTTGAATTTTGTCACAAAAATGAAAATCTGACACAAAAATGAAAAACTAATTTTTGTTGTCTTGAATGTCAACAGCAATATTAATTTAATAAATTCAATTTCCATAAACTAAGATGGATTCAGAACCGGTGCAGAGGTCAGTTTGGCAGTACACAAGTATTTTAAAATGACATTGCCTCAGGTATATAAAGTCTCAGACTTATATAGGTCAAACTCAAGTTTCTTCATTCTTGAAAGTATAGCGAAAATGAATGTCAACAGTAATATATACATGTAGTTAAGCATGTTACTTCTTAGCATAAATGATCCTCACCACTATTTTTCCATATTTACACACTAGCCTGAGTACTGGTATAGCTTATGACTTCAAGTTGCGACTAATGGGGGACGTTGTAATGTACTATCAATATCCTGCAGTTACGTTATCGTCCTCCACCTAGCCAATTTACATGTAATTTGGATAGTATTAGTCATAGGCAGGTTCATAGCACGAACAGTTATTAATACCTCTATTACTGGCAAAGACACTTTCTATTACTAGATATTAATACTAATTTGAATTCTGACCACTAATTCGAAATCTGACCGCTAATCTGAAATCTGACCTTTACTAAAATTCGGTGGCTGAGTCTGAAACTTGAATGCATTTAATAACGTGACCAGGGTACATTCAAGTGTCAAACTCAGCCATCGAATTTTAGTTAACGGTCAGATTTCAGATTAGCGGTCAGATTTCGAATTAGTGGTCAGAATTTAAATTAGTTTAATTTAACTGCTATATACGTCCGCAAAATCTATATCATTTTTGCGAAATGTTACCGTTAAATTAAACTAATTTGAATTCTGGTCGCTAATCTGAAATCTGACTATTAAATCAAATTTGATGGCTGAGTTTGAAACTTGAATGTACCCAGTAATAGAGTATTCTCGAGATTCATAGTCTGGAATGTCTAGAATCAAATGAGTATTACAATTCTGTTATGGTCATCACATTTTGTGTGACCCAAAGTTGTTAAAACTATTTTCTTTAGTTATACTTTATCCTTAGCGGGGTAACTTCCCTAACTTGAACTCTGCGTTTGAGTGATAGACCACTTTGAAGGACAAGTACCTATTTTACCCACATCACTCTAAATGTAACGGTGAATTCAAAGGTTTGGCGTTGGAGCGCTTAGTGACGTTCATTATACTATATCGCAAATAAATTAAAGTCAGACCCTCTCTTCCTAGATTGCCTGCCAGATGTAACACTTCTTACCACAATCACCAGAACAACCGATGGCACTCAAGTGTCAAAGTCGACCATCAGATTCAAATTAGTGCAATATCACGGTAACGTTTCGCAAAAATCATGCTGATTTTGCGAACGGGTATAGCCGTTAAATTGAACTATTTTGGCTCGGAATTCTGGTTATTAATTTGAATCTGATGGTTGACTTACACTTGAATGTCCTCGGGTGTATACTACCGTTTATTATAATAATTTAAGATATCTTTACTGAAAACGCAAGAGGTTAAGTCACTACGCGATGATTTCTTCCACTTGATTCGGGGTGAATCACGAGTTCATTATCAGAATACAAACCATGTCAACAGACGAAAACGAATTTTTAGTCAAAAATCAAGGAATGCCAGCAGTCAGTGACCAGACGGGAGGAAATCGGTTACCCTAAAAGCCAAGCAAGCACGCGCACGAAAAACTCCAACAACACAGCAAACAAACCTACCTGGCAGTACGATGAGGAAGGTTGAGCTGCGCGAGTTCATATTCAAGCTAAAATAAGCACGCGGAATGAAAGATCAGTCTAGACAATTCACCAGACCTGTGAGTGTGACCGCACCGGAGATGTACGAAGAGGTACAAAACCGTTCCGGCTGCGGTTTCCCACTATTGGCGTGTGATCTTGGCCGAAACTGGTCGCGTCGTTCATGTAGGCTGGGGAGGTCCCACTCGAATCGTTGGACAAAGGTGAAGATGATGCTTCGGTCTGGAGAGAAGACCTACGAGGATCTGGGGACAGAAGACAATATGACAACGTGCCACGAGGAAGTATTAGTATCCAGCCTATCTATTAAAATAGATAACAGTCTCACATCGCAGCCGAAAACAATAAAATAAATCACACAACATCGCAACTCTTTACTGACGGAACAAACACATGAGCCGCACCTTGAGACCCCATGCTTTGTTCCATCAACAGATCGAGCGTGTCGCGATGTTGCGTAAGAGAAGCTCTGGCAGGAGAGGGCTTTGTCTCAGGCGAGTGGGAAATTCGAATATCGAACTTGGTGGAGCCAAGACGAGGAGGAGTAAAAGGCATGAAGGCCGATGCACCGGCGGGAGAAGGATTTGAAGAGAAAAGGTTGGTGTGAAAGGAGCGATGTCGCCCAACTGAACAAGAAAACAAACATTTGCAGGAGAAAACGGTTTCGAACATGTACCTATGGCAGGAGACCCGAAGCCCGGCGGGTCTAGTGGTTTGCAAGGTGACATCAGATTGGGGAAAATGGGAACCATGGCTGGATTCAGGGTTGATCCCAAGGAAGACACATGCTTGGGTGTGCGCCCATTCAATGGCGACAAAAGCAGGTCAAGCTCACAATCTCCACCAGTGCCAACATCATGGCCGGCCGGCGCAAGATTTTCCTTTTCTGACTTGACGTGATGCACTGGCTCGCTCTTCATGCGCTGCCCACCCGTACTTTGCCCACTATCTTCGCGCTGTCGGGGCCTACGGATATTGTGGGATTCCGACCCGCCCACAGGATTGCTAACAGGAGGTGGTGAGGAGCGCCGCGTGGCCGGCATCTGCGGCGAGGAGTCATAAACAGACCCTCGACTCAGTGGAGTCTCGGTACGCGGGGCAGGGGATGCAAATTTTGGCTGTGAAGAAGCGGATGACGGGCTTCTGAAAGCTCGCTTCAACCACCCAGGCGGAGTGACGGAGTTTGCTCTGCATCGCTTGCCACTCCCAGGTTGTTTCCGACCGCTACGGCGAAGGATAACAGGGGGGGATCGTCCGGCGGACGGGCTGAGGAGCAGAGTAAATTCACTTTGCGGAGGTATATTGGAGATAGGAAAAGAGGTGCGGTCAGGAGAGTGATGAGGAGAAGCAGGCCGATAGTGAGGATGCAAGCTACGAGGAAAACCCGGAGAAAAAGCAGAGTGCGCAGCCGGAATACTGCCGATGCTTCCAATCTTAGGGTCATGCTGAGATTGGAAAGCGCTTGGTTTGGGATTAGAAAACGCTGAAGGATTTGAATGCGATGGACTATGACCGGGGAGGGAACGTCGAGTCGGCTCGGGTTCAGACAAGGGCGGCATAGCCTGCCCTCCCGTAGCGTGAGGCAAAAGGTTAGGGGCCATGTCAATCGTTCTTTCATCGCTTTCTTCGCTATCTTCTTCACTATCGCTGTCCTTGTCCTCGTCGCTGTCTTGCACCTGTGGCCGTGGCTTGGAAACTGCAGAACCTGCCTGCCGATTTCCTGGTTGGTGAAAGTCTTGGTTCACCTTCACAGTTCGCTTGGGTTTTCGCCCTAAAAAGTGTTAAGTAATTAAGTAAACTGAAGACGATCTGGGTTGATGAAGACCTGTCCTTCTACGCCGAGACGGCGCATCACCTCCTCGGTCTGGAACTATGCTGTACTTGCGCTTCATAGTGGAGTTCCAATGATTCTTGATCGCGTTATCAGTCCTAATCCACATCCTTAATCTCTTAAGTTATCCGTAAAGAATTCTCAAGTCATTCGAGCTGAAACTAAAGATTGTAATTTTGACCTGCCGTGCAAGTGTTTCGCTATCTCAGCCCACCGATTCCCTAGACATTTCAAGTGCAAGACAATATAATATCATATCAACACAGACCAAGCTTGCGATGAAGCTCCAAGATCAACATATCCTCTTCTGGAGTCCAAGGTTCCTAAAGCTTGACTTAAGAAAAAGAATAACTGGGAACTTTGGGACCTTTTTAATATCGGGATTTAAGTGGTTGTGCCATCGCTCACGACACTGCTTGCCGATACGACCCGGGAGATGCGAAGCGATCACTGACCATTTTTTGGGCCCCACTTTAGCCACAAGTGCTTGCACCTTTGCGTCTTCCTGCAAGTAACAAGCAAAAAAAGCAGAAATAACCGGAGTACTAATACATGTGCTAACAAGAGGCTTCCTCAGTTCGCTGGCGTTAGATCCTTGTAGAATTATGCCTCTAGTGCCACCACTTATACTTTAAGAAAATATAGTAACAAGATATAATAATAATTATATAGGCTTCCTCACTATGGCAACGGATATAGATCATGGACATTTGCCCCCTATGAAACAATAGCAAGAACAACACGCTTGCTTAGTCTGGAGGATCGAATCCATCTCTATGAACAGTAATAATAATAACACATAATGATCATAATAATTTGATCTGTCATGGCTGAGCCCGAGCGCCATGGGCCTCCATCCCTCGACTTAACAGGGACTACAAAGAGTATTTGGGGAGAGAAGAGTGACTCTAACCACCCTGCATCGAAGCTCCAAAAGTCCCTACTACCCGCAGTGTCGGATACCTTTCGGGAAATCACTACAAATGATTGATATTCCCCGCATGAGAGCTCCACGAGACTGGGTAGGGCCAGCATGGTACTCACAGGGGCAGCATTCGGTCTGCCATCGCATGAGGACGCTTTGTGGTGAGTATGTGCGACGCCTCGAAACCCGTCATCACCCAATAATAATAACAATAATAATTAGGCGCTGCGCCAACACCTGAAAGGATGGTTTGCGGTGCGCGAAGCGCACCCCCCCCCCCCCCCCCCCCCCCCCCCCCCCCCCCCCCCCCCCCACACACACACGCACCCTTTCCCCCCTCGGGCTAGGGTTCCCGGGGGAGGAGAGCCCCCCGGACTCCCCCTTTCCCGTCGACAGGGTATGTTCAATTGCCGGAGGTACCAGCAGATCGCAAGTGTAAGCTCTGGTGGCACAAAAACCTCAAATCTCTGGTTTTATGCCGCCCGGCACCAAAACGTTTTCATCTCCCAAGAGAGCGCACCGAAATGTGTCGGGTAGACCAAACATCAGCCTCAAACTCCCTCGGGTGTGCGCAAACGGCGCCTGGTGGCGCAAAAACCTCAATGTCCCGGTGCGTAGGCCACCCGGCGCAATATTTTTTATATTTTCGAAGAGAGCTCATAAGAAGTGTCAGATACAGCAAATGACAGCCGCTAACTCCTGGTGTGCGCGCTGGTGGCACAAGACCTCAACTTTCGGGTGTGGGTGCCACCCGCGACCAAAACGGGCACGTACAATTGCGGCTGGGGTTCCCGGGGGGAGCCCCCCCGGCCCCCCCCCCCCCCGCCCCGTCGACAGCGTACGTACAATCGCCGGAAGCACCGGCAAGTACTGCCAAAAAACAAGGAAATTTGTTATTCAGGACACTCCCCTAACGCAAATATTTGCGTGAATTCCAAAAAAACTATATCAGCATCAAGATCGAGCCTGGGGCTAGCCACCCTGTCAATATGAGCTCCCAACTCCTGGTTCACACAAACCATGATTTATTCCGACAAAGGTGCAGAAAATAGGCTAAACAAACATGAATTTTGGCATTCAGGACACTCGCCTAACGCAAATATTTGCGTGAATTCCAAAGAAATTATATCAGCATCAACATCGAGTCTGGGGCTAGACACCCTGTCATTATGAGCTCCCAACTCCTGGTTCACACAAACCATGATCTATTCCGATTGGGGTGTGGAAAAAAAAGGCATTCAGGACACTGCCCTAACGCAAATATTTGCGTGAATTCCAAAAAAATCATATCAGCATCAAGATCGAGTCTGGGGCTAACCACCCTGCAAATATGAGCTCCTAACTCCTCGTTCCCACAAAACATGATTTATTCCGACAGGGGTGCGGAAAAGAGGGTGGGGGGTACACAATTTTCATTTCCCCCCTCCCCCTTTAGGGATAATAATAATAATAATAATAATAATAATAATAATAATAATAATAATAATATTGTATTGTATTGATCTGTCATGACCGAGCCCAAGGGCCATGCGCCTCCATCCCTCGACCCAACAGTGAATGCTGGGGAGGGAGGAGTGACTCTGACCACCCCTGAATAGATATCCGCTCGGCGTTTCGGGTACCTTGCAGGGAATCAACTGCAAATGATTGATATTCCCTATGAGAGAGTTCCACAAGACTGGGTATAAGGCGAATAGAGGTACTCAAGGGGGGTAGCAGACATTTCATGCGGTCTGCCAGCGCATGAGGACATTTTGCGGTAAGTGTCTGGGACGCCTCGAAACCCGTCACCACCCCTAGATCGCGGAATGTATATACCCCTTTGAACCCACGTAGTGTATGTCTTATAAAAACACAACGAGCCTCGGAACCAGTGGGAAGAGGCCCAACCACCTCTTCCCGTGGGGTGCCATACTGTGCACCCCTCCATAATAATAATAATAATAATGATAATAATAATAATAATGAACGACAACGACAAGAACACAATAATAATAAATAATAATAGGCTTCCTCAGACCACGGCACCAGATCCAGATTCTGGACATGTGTCTCAATAAGAAGAATAATAATATATATATTGATCTGTCATGGCTGAGCCCGAGGGCCATGCGCCTCCATCCCTCGACCCAACAGGGACTACAGTGAGTATGTTGGGGAGGGAAGAGTGACTCTAACCATCCTGCACAGAAGGCCCCAAAAGGAAGTCCCTACTACCCGCACAGTGTCGGGTACCTTGCAGGAAATCAACTACAACTGATTGATCTTCCCCGCGTGAGAGCTCCACAAGACTGGGTAGGTCCCGCATGGAGGTACTCACAGGGGTAGCAGACATTTCATGCGGTCTGCCAGCGCATGAGGACGTTTTGTGGTAAGTGTCTGGGACGCCTCGAAACCCGTCACCACCCCTAGATCGCGGAATGTAAATACCCCTTTGATCCCACGTGGTGTACGTCTTATAAAAAACAACACAACGACATGGCCTCGGAACCAACACAACAACATCGCCTCGGAACCCACATCGACATAGCCTCGGAACCCACACAACAACAGAGCCTCGGAACCAACACAACAGAGCCTCGGAGCCAACACAACGACATAGCCTCGAAACCAGTGGGAAGAGGCCCAACCACCTCTTCCCGTGGGGTGCCATACTGTGCACCCCTCCATAATAATAATAATAATAATAATAATAATAATAATAATAATAATAATAGTGCTTCTGTCAATGGCTGATGCAAATCTGCACATGCGCCTCCATCGTCTCACCCGTGAGGGGAGTACGAAGAATTGACGATAGGCTCTAATGACACCCCCGCACGGGCAGTTCCAACACTTCCAGACGGACCGGTATGTTCAATGAAAATACTGGTGGCACCGACGGGTATCGAACTGGCGACAGGGCCCAGATGGTAGAACTTGACCACTGGGCTATCACGGTGTCAAAATAATAATAATAATAGTAATAGTAATAGTGCTTCTCTGTCAATGGCGAATGCATTTCTGCACATGTGCATCCATCGTCTCACCCGCGAGGGGAGTACGAAGATTTGACTATAGGCTCTACTGACACCCCCGCAAGGCAGCTCCAAGCCTTCCAGACAGACCACTACTTTCAAAGAAAATATCCTTTGAAAATACTGGTACCGACGGGAATCGAACTGGCGACAGGTCCCAGATGGTAGACCTTAACCACTGGGCTATCGCGGTGCCACTAATAATACTAATAATAATAATAATAATAGGCTTCCTCAGACTATAGCATCAGATCCAGATCCTGGACATGCCTCCATTGGGTCACCGGGGTCAGCCGATCCCGACAATACTAATAAGAATGATAATAATAATGCTTCTCTGTCAACGGCGGATGCAAATCTGCACATGTGCCGCCATCGTCTCACCCGTGAAGGCAGTACGAATATTTGACAGATAGCTCTACTGACACCCCCGCAGGGAAGCCCAAGCCTTCCAGACAGACCAATACTTTCAAAGAAAGCATACTTTGAAAATCCTGGCACCGTAGGGAATCGAATTAGCGACAGGTCCCGATGTAGTGGTAGTATTAGTAATGGAAGCACACGTTATGTACAGTCGTCGTCATCATCGTCATTATTATTATTATTATTATTATTACTGTTGGACACCGTGATAGCCCAGTGGTCAAGTTCTACCATCTGGGCCCTGTCGCCAGTTCGATTCCCGTCGGTGCCACCAGTATTTTTCATTGAACATACCGGTCCGTCTGGACCAGTATTTTCATTGAACATACCGGTCCGTCTGGAAGTGTTGGAACTGCCCTTGCGGGGGGTGTCATTAGAGCCTATCGTCAATTCTTCGTACTCCCCTCACGGGTAAGACGATGGAGGCGCATGTGCAGAAATGCATCAGCATCAGCAATTGACAGAGAAGCACTATTATTATTGTTATTATTATTAGTGGCACCGCGATAGCCCAACGGTCAAGTTAAATACCTACCACTACTACCACTAATAATAATAATAATAATAATAATAGGCTTCCTCAGACTATAGCATCAGATCCAGATCCTGGACATGTGCCTCCATAATAATAATAATAATGATAAGTAATAGGCTTGCGCATACTATGGCATCAGATCCAGAACTGGACATCTGCCTCCATAATAATGGTAATAATAATAAATAATAGTGTTTCTGTCAATGGCGAATGCAAATCTGCTGTCAATGGCGAATGCAAATCTGCACATTTGCCTCCATCGTCTCACCCGCGAGGGGAGTACAAAGATTTGACCGATAGCTCTACTGACACGCCCGCAGGGCAGCTCCAAGCCTCGGGAATCGAACTGAGGACAGGCCCCAGATGGTATGAACTTGACCACTGGGCTATCGCGGTGCCAATAATAATAATAACCCCCCCCCCCCCTCTCTCTCTCTATTAATATATATATTGTGTGTGTGTCTGACCTTAAGGCATGGGCTTTCTGGGACTGTGGCAACAGATTCAGATTCTAGAAATGTGCCTCAATAATAATATATATTGATCTGTCATGGCTGAGCCCGAGGGCCATGCGCCTCCATCCCTCGACCCAACAGGGACTACAGTGAGTATGTTGGGGAGGGAAGAGTGACTCTAACCATCCTGCACAGAAGGCCCCAAAAGGAAGTCCCTACTACCCGCACAGTGTCGGGTACCTTGCAGGAAATCAACTACAAATGATTGATCTTCCCCGCGTGAGAGCTCCACGAGACTGGGTAGGTCCCGCATGGAGGTACTCACAGGGGTAGCAGACATTTCATGCGGTCTGCCAGCGCATGAGGACGTTTTGTGGTAAGTGTCTGGGACGCCTCGAAACCCGTCACCAGCCCTAGATCTCGGAATGTAAATACCCCTTTGATTCCACGTGGTGTATGTCTTATACAAAACAACACAACGACATCGCCTCGGAACCCACACAACAACAGAGCCTCGGAACCAACACAACAACATAGCCTCGGAGCCAACACAACGACATAGCCTCGAAACCAGTGGGAAGAGGCCCAACCACCTCCTCTTCCCGTGGGGTGCCATACTGTGCACCCCTCCATAATAATAATAATAATAATAATAATAAAAATAGTGCTTCTCTGTCAATGGCTGATGCAAATCTGCACATGCGCCTCCATCGTCTCACCCGTGAGGGGAGTACGAAGAATTGACGATAGGCTCTAATGACACCCCCGCAAGGGCAGTTCCAACACTTCCAGACGGACCGGTATGTTCAATGAAAATACTGGTGGCACCGACGGGAATCGAACTGGCGACAGGGCCCAGATGGTAGAACTTGACCACTGAGCTATCACGGTGTCAATAATAATAATAATAATAATAGGCTTCCTCAGACTATAGCATCAGATCCAGATCCTGGACATGTGCCTCCATTAATAATAATAATAATAATGATAATAATAACAATAATAATAAAAATATGCTTCCTCAGACTATGGCATCAGATCCAGATCCTGGAATGTGCCTCAATAATAATAATAATAATAATAATAATAATGATAATAATAATAATAGTGCTTCTCTGTCAATGGCTGATGCAAATCTGCGCATGCGCCTCCATCGTCTCACCCGTGAGGGGAGTACGAAGAATTGACGATAGGCTCTAATGACACCCCCGCAAGAGCAGTTCCAACAAATAATAATAATAATAATAGTAATAATAATAATAATAATAATAATAATAATAATAATAATAATAATATAATGATAATAGTGCTTCTCTGTCAATGGCTGATGTATTTCTGCACATGCGCCTCCATCGTCTCACCCGTGAGGGGAGTACGAAGAATTGACGATAAGCTCTAATGACACCCCCGCAAGGGCAGTTCCAACACTTCCAGATATAATGATAATAATAATAATAATAATAATAATAATAACAAGAGTAACCTCAGGCATATTCACACCTTCAGACTATGGCAACAGATCCAGATTCTGGACACGTGCTCCATAAAAGTAATTATAAATTCTCATACAGTAATAGTAACAAAATTTTGGCTTCATGTGTGCACTACCTCCGCCGTCCAAGGACCCTTTACTAAGTTTGGATCGAGAACCTTTTGCCATCTAACCACAAAAAAGAGGGTGAGAGTCAAGCTTTCCCTGTAATTGTGAACGAACTATATTCGCACGAACCTGTGCAAGCATTGGACATCTGTCTTGCTGCAATCAAAGGCGATTTGAGAAATTTTCTTCCAGTTCTTCGCGTTATGGAGCTTAACTGCCCTTCTCAGTTTCTCATCCTGCAGTACCACAGAGTATGTCGAAGCCTTCTCACAGAGACAAAAATGTTTACATCTTCGAGAGTCCATTTGACGCGTTTCTTCTTGTTGGCCTTGCCTTTGCTCTTTGGACTCCTAAATGTGTTGTTGGGTGTGAATCAATTCAAAAGAGTCCCGTCTGACCTCCGTTCTCCTGATTCCCCTCTGTTCATCGGCACAGGAGGAAGGATAGAAGATGAGCCAGCAGACTCAACCCTTCTCCCTAGCCGACCAGACCTATGAGTGTCGTTCATAAAAAAAATCAAATCCCCATTTCAAAATATGGTTTGAAAGTTTACGACGAATTCCTTTACTATTGGTATTATGCCTGCGCAGCCCTAAAATATTTTATAGTTTGCCCTCAACAGCTCTGACTGCCACTTCTGTCGCGGCGGCTGCCATTTTTTGTCCTCTCACAAAGTTGACAAAGGTTTTTTTCGAGTCGCCGTCCATACGAGGAAACCTAATGGAGTCTGAATCGAAAACAAAGCCGCAACTACCACGCAAAAGGAAAAAGAAGATTTCTAGTAATTCCGATAAAACCGAAGTACAAGCTAGTACTCAAGCTGAGCCAAGAACAGAAATGATTCAGGATGTGAAGACTGTCAGCGCAGTGCGAAGGAAAAAGAAAAAACGCAAGGCGGAAAGTTCAGCAGAAAAACCCGCTCTAACTGCTCGTGAGAGCACAAGTAAACATGACGAGGATCAGCCCGTGTTGCATGGCTCCAGTGGTATTGAGCAAGCTGTTACGAATGTATCGTCGAACATTGAAGCGGATGAAGTTAGCTTCAGTTCTTTGGGTTTGGTTCCTGCTCTCTGCCAAGCCACAGAGGTATTGGGGTGGAAGAAACCCTCTGCCATTCAATGCGAGGCATTGCCGTATGGGCTTCAGCGGAGAGATCTCATCGCACTCGCAGAGACCGGTTCGGGCAAGACAGGGGCCTTTGTGCTACCAATTTTGCAGGCCCTGCTGGAGAGCGGCCAAAGGCTGTTTGCCCTCATCCTTGCTCCAACGCGTGAACTTGCTTTCCAAATCAGTGAGCAGGTAGATGGACTGGGCTCAGGTATTGGAGTGCAATGTGCAACAATAATCGGAGGTGTAGACATGATGAGTCAAGCTATCGCGTTGGCAAAGAAGCCTCACGTGATTGTTGCAACTCCCGGAAGGATAGCCGATCATTTGGAGAATACCAAAGGCTTTCATTTGAGACAATTGCAATTTCTGGTGCTGGACGAGGCCGATCGACTGCTGAACATGGACTTCGAGAAAGAAATCGACAAAATCCTGGAAGTCGTTCCCAAGGAGCGTACAACTTTTCTCTTTTCTGCAACCATGACAACAAAAGTGGCAAAGCTTCAGCGAGCGTCCCTGTCAGATCCTGTGAAGGTTTCGATCTCGTCCAGTAAGTATCAGACCGTATCAACTTTACGGCAGGAGTATATTTTCTTGCCTGCGAAGTACAAGGATTGCTATCTCGTTTATGTTCTCAACGAACTTGCAGGAAATACTTCAATTATTTTTTGTAGCACGTGCGAGCACACCCAAAGGGTTGCATTAATGCTTCGAAATTTGGGTTTCGGAACGGTCCCGCTTCACGGGAAAATGAGCCAAACGATGCGACTTGGGGCTCTTAACAAGTTCAAGTCAGGAAATAGCCCTATTCTTTTGGCGACTGATGTGGCAAGCCGCGGACTTGATATCCCAACCGTTGATTTGGTGATTAACTGTGATATACCCACTCACTCGAAAGATTACATCCATCGCGTGGGACGCACTGCGCGCGCGGGTCGTTCAGGAAGGGCTATTACTTTAGTAACCCAGTACGATGTGGAGCTTTTTCAGCGCATTGAACACCTGATTGGCCAAAAGATGAAGGAGTACCCCACACACAAAGACAGTGTGCTGCTTCTTTTGGTATACACGCACTTGATTATCTTATCCCCAAACGATGTCGTGATTTAGGAACGGGTGGCTGAAGCCCAGCGAATCGCAGCTATGGACTTGCGAGACCAGGAAGCAGAAAGATCCGAAAAAAAGAGAAACAAGAGTGGCGGAAATCGTTTCAAGAACAATGCCGCTGGAAATTGTAAGTGACTCGTTAGTCCGTCTGTGAAACACAAGGGTTCTCACAAATGCTCCTTGTGAACAGGGCAACGGCGATCATGACACAGTTTGTGCCTTCCTCTCCTATTTCTTACGACAGGACAACCTTTTCTATCTGCAGAATCGTTCGAAATAGAGAGCAGTTGGAGTGACATTACTATCTATACGACTGAATAATTGCTCTCATCGTTTCCCTTACTTTAGCAGCTTCAATTTCATCAATAGCGGTGAGTGTTAAATTGTTCCTCGTCACAAACATTTTGATTGCTAAGTGAAAAACATACCTCAGTTTGTTCTCCTTAGTATCTGTTGCTTTCCTATATTTCTTTTCCTTTTCAATTAATTAAACGACCATTCTCTAACGCTAAGGGATCAGCTTTCCTTTCTTTTCTCTTCCTTTCTGCCTCTTCTCTTTCACCTATTCTCTTTTACTAAGGTCTCCTTCCTTGCACTCTTCCCTCTGTTGTACTTCCTGTTCTTGTCTTCTTGCTTTCAAAACAAATACTGCAGATTTTTTTTTTTTTTTTTTTTTTAATCATTTTGTCCCCTTCGAGGTTTCGTTCTGACTCTACGAGTCATCTTTTAACCACTTCAAGTCCCTTCTATATCATGATCTTTAATAATAATTTGCCGCTGCTTTTGTACCCTTACTAGTTTTCTCAGTTCTTTTCTCAGTTCCTCAGTTTTTATTTTTCTGAAATATATATATATAAATTATATATATATGTGTATATATATACATACATATATATTTGTATATATGTATATATATATTATATATATATATATTTGGAGGAAAATCCAAAGAGGGAGAAGATATATATATTTTACTCTTCATTTTTTTCCCCACTTTTGTACTGTATCTCTTTAAAACCAATTTTATCTCTTCATCTACCCACTTATTCCTACAAGCGGCAAGTATTTTATTAAAACAGTGTCTCAGTTCTCAGTACCAACGTTGGTACTACTGAACCTAACGGTATATATATATATATGTATATATATAAAATATATGTATGTATGTATGTATGTATGTATGTATATGTGTGTATATATTCACTTATTTTTTCCCCCTTTTCAGCATCTGCTGAGCTCCCTTTCTCGTCCTGCTTCCTTTTCCCTTTTCTTTTGTGAGTTTGGATACAACCTCAAGAGGTAATTACACAACGAACTCTTATTAAGTCCTGACCGTAGGCTCCATTAAGTCCTGACCGTATGCTCCAGAGAGCAGGTGAAATACCAGTAATAGCAGAGCGGTCACTTCGTTTATTCAAGTTACGTAGATTTCTACTTGTTGCAGACTTGGGTTGCAAAGTACGAACAAGACTGAACCGGCGTAGATTGTAAGTTTTGTAGGCGCAGATAGGTAACTTGAATATGTGCTACTTTAATATACCCCTGTCACGGTGTCACTCCAGACACAATAAGAGGCCGTTATTAATAATAACTCTCTTAACCGGGTAACGATAATATTACTAGCTGAGAAGTGACCGCCGTTACAGCGGCTTTCAACTTAAGACCGGAGCTTGACATGTTATCATAGGCAGGACCACGGGAATTGGATGGTGTTTGCCTTGGTTGTTTTTGGCTCCGCTAGTCTCCCATATGATTTCAAGTTCCACCGTGGCATCTTCGGCCCACAGGGCACATAGGATGTGGGGAGTTTTGTGAGTGTTTATCAAGTTATTATGTGTTTTTAGTGCTTATTTTATTATTAATATTAAATATAATCTGCGGATCATCGGGACAAATAAATAGATGTACATAGACATATAAATGATGATATATTATATTATATTATATTATATTATATTATATTATATTATATTATGACTATTATATTATATTATATTATATTATTGCTGTTGACATTCAAGACAACAAAAAAAATTGATTTTTCTGTTTTGGTTGGAATTTCAGTTTTGGTTGGAATTTTGATTTTGGGTGAAAATTTGAATTTTTCAAATTAACGGCTATATTCGTCCGCAAAATATGGTAAATTTTCGCGAAATGTTACCGTTAAATTTGAAAATTTGAATTTTTGTCACAAAAATGAAAAACTGTCACAAAAATGAAAATCTGACACAAAAATGAAAAACTAATTTTTGTTGTTGTCTTGAATGTCAACAGCAATATATTATATTATATTATTATGATTATATTATATTATATTATATTATATTATATTATATTATATTATATTATATTATATATATATATCATACTCGTGACTGAGCACCTTAACGACAGGCTAAAACCTTTACCATTGAAAAGTCACTCTTTTTGACCGGCTCATCAGATTCTCCTCTGCACGACGTTTCGCCGTGACTTCACTAACTAGTTTTCGATTCCGTTCAGAAATGATTTCAAACTATTAAGTTAAAGATCTTTTTAGAAAAGATTGACTGTTGCCTTTTTCCTCCATATATTGCGTTTTCCCTCTATTTCCCGTGAACATGCATGTACGGTAAATTTGTGGACAAGGACGAGAAGGAAGAACGCAATGTTTGACCGTCATTTTTGCCGTTTCCACTGAGTCATTTTCGCCTAGGCTTCCCAAATCAGTTTGGGATTTTCAAGTCTACCAACCCGACACTACCTGTTTATGACTGTTAACTTGAAGACAAAAGACACTATCCGTTTGAGAACTGGAGACCTCACAATCTACGTTCTACACTTGACCGTACGTTGCACCCAAGCCTGCAATGAGTTCGAAATTATGTAAGTAAACGAAGTGGCTCGGACCTCTCTACTATTTACTTGTATTTCACCTGCTCACCGTGGCACCGAGTCAGGACTCAAAGCAGCCATAGTGTTCTTATTAAGAGTTCGTTGTATCTGCCTACTTGAAGAGTTGTAATACAAACTCACAATTCGAATTTTTTTCTTCCAAGTGAAAACTACACACACAGAGTTGGTGGGTTCTGTGCACAGATCGATTTGGAAATACCCTCTCTTTCAGCAGTGGCTATACAACAACGTATTAGGACACGGTGGTAACTGGAACATGAGTCAGAGGATGAGTGGGAGCCTCCGGTTGACGATTGGGATCCTCAGCCCACATAATGCGGCAAGTCCGAGCGTGAGGAGCCGGCGGCGAGCATCAGGGCACGAATCGACGAGGAGTATGAACAAGCAGAAGTGGACGATATAGCAGCCAGAGCAAGAAAGGGCGAATTGAACGCAGGGGCGGACAGTGATTTGGTGTGGGCCGTTGCTGCGTCGATAGAAGAGGCTAACAGAGTCAAGATGGTAGAAGTACGGAATGATCAAAAATTAGAACACGGTCTTTGGTTTCGGGAACACACTCGAGCTCAGGAGGAAGGGTCACAGCCCAAGGTTGAGACTGTCGCAGACAGGAGGGCGAAACTGCTGGAGTCGGTGAGTAAGCGTTTGAAGACTTCTACAGTCACAGGCGCAATGCAGGAGCCGGCGACGCGTGCAACTGTGACCGAAGCCTTGGCTGCCATGACAGAGTCCTTGGCTGCAGTGACCGAGCCCTTCGCTGCTTCCGAGTCGGAGGCTGCAGTGACCGAGCCCTTGGCTGCTTCCAATTCTGAAGTGAGGTCCCCCCAAATTCTTTTTTTTTTTTTTTTTTTTTTTTTTTTTTTTTTTTTTTTTTTTTTTTTTTTTTTTTTTTTTTTTTGTTTCTTTATTATTATTATCATTATTACTATTACTGGACACCGTGATAGCCCAGTGGTCAAGTTCTACCATCTGGGCCCTGTCGCCAGTTCGATTCCCGTCGGTGCCACCAGTATCTTCATTGAACATACCGGTCCGTCTGGAAGTGTTGGAACTGCCCGTGCGGGGGTGTCATTAGAGCCTATCGTCAATTCTTCGTACTCCCCTCATGGGTGAGACGATGGAGGCGCATGTGCAGATTTGCATCAGCCATTGACAGACAAGCACTATTATTATTATTATTACTATTATTATTATTATTATTATTAGTGGCACCGCGATAGCCCAGTGGTTAAGGTCTACCATCTGGGACCTATCGCCATAATAATATAATAATAATATTAATAGTAAGTTTTTTCTCAACATTACTATTTGACAATCCATTCTTCAACATTAATCTGTATTTAGCCTCCTCTAGTTTGTTTCCTATATTTTTATTTAATGCTTCTTGTGCTCCTAGCGATTTTTTCATTTGGTCTATTGTCAGTTTTTGTTCTTGAAATTGTTTTATGCTTTCTGCTATACTTTGTATTTTGCTAGGAACCCAATTATCTATATCTGCTTGAGTAAAAACTCCAGAATTTATGATTAATTTTTTATAGTCTTCAAATTCTTTATTCGGCTTAACTTTTACCTCTGGCTGTGCCTGTTGTTCTTGTGGTTGCCCCTGCTGTGGTGGCATAATATATTGATATTGTGGTGGCGGTGGTAATGCTTGTATCCTATTTTTTTTATCTTCTTCATATTTTACATTATCTATGAGTTTTTGCTCTCTTCTTAGTTCTCTGGCTTTTTGTTCTTGTCGTTCCTTAATATCTGATAGTTCTTTGCGGTGTATCCTTGCTAACTCATCCTGCCTTTCCTTAGCATCTGCTATGTCTTTTCTTTCTTGCCTCTTCTTTTCTTCTTCAGCATCAACTCGTGCTTTTTTCTCTTTTTGGTCAATCTCATCAATCTTTTCGTATTTCTCCTTTCTGAGTTTGTCTAAGTGGTCATTAATGGCGGTTCTAGTATTTTGCTCAATCTCTGAAAGGCTTTGGACTTTTCTTAAGTCTTCTTTTCGCTTAGGTGCCCGTCTTGTCTTTGGCCGATTTAGATATTTCATAAAAAGTTTAACGATTTGAAGTGTGCTCATATCATTTGTCTTTTTACCGAAATTAAGATAATATTTTTTACCCTTCTGGATAATATACGGCTTACCGCTCTTATTCCTATAAACCCGCGGGGGTCTTAATTTCTGTTTCTTTGATATTTTAGAATTGCGCTTCATGCTGTCGCACTCTCGCTATGGATTCAACTTGTTGAATCTATATTCTAAAACATCGTTTTTTTATTTCAGGAAAAAATAATGGTCATCGATGTTTTGTGATGACGAAGTCAGAACAAAATATCTTTAGAATTTGAGTGCTCCACGTCCTCTCTGCTTACCATACCCCAGTCTTGATGCTACAGCACCTACACTACCTGCGTAAGGCACCCCGACACTACTTAATGCTCCCGCAGTCCTTGAGATTAACTTATTACCGCGAAGAAATTTATCAACGGCAAAGACCGTTTTGCCAACTTTTTGCCAGTTGATTTTACCGCCTGCTTGTCCCTTGCCTCCTTGCTTCTTCTTGCGACCAGTCTTCTTTTTACCTCCAGCCATGTTTGTGCTTGAGTTAATAGTTCGTTTTCCGATTGTTGGAATGACTTCAACACGACTTGTTTTAACTACCATTATACTATGAAAAAAAATATTTATTAATTCTAAAAATATTATTTAAATCTTTGTGAAAAGTTTTTTCTTAACTCATCATCAACACTTGAGACATAAAGAAAATTAAATCGTTCCTTTGTTGCTTCGTGATACTTTTGAAGAAAGTAATCAAAGTCAAAAGATAAGTCTAAGTGTTTATACACGAGTTCCATTTTGTCCTGAGATTGCCCCGGAAAGATTAATAGATAATCTAACTGCTTAATGGCTTCTGGCCGTAGGTCGTTCAAATACTGACTAGACATAATAACCTTACTTTTATAGTGTCTGTTCTTTTTTAACAAATCACTTACGGACTTGTCTCTTAATCCACTCCCTAAATCGTCCAAAACAAAAACAACCTCTGGAGATATATATTTACTCGGCCTTTCTTTTGCCTCTGCGGTGCTCTGTTTCTTTTTTTCTTCTTTTCCAAAGTATAAAAATTGTGGCTTCTCTATTTCTTCTTTGTCTTGTTTTACTTCTCCTTCGTGTTGCTCGTCATGTCTGTTCAGTTTGTCTAACTCATAATCAATGACATTAACACCATCTGATTTAAGAAAGGTATATATCGCCATCGGATTGCCTCTGTTCTTAAAGTGCTTTACCATTGCTTTATAAATGTAGTCCTTGTGTATTGTTGAAGCAATAATGACAATACGTGTTTTTCTGTCTGTCGTCCGTTTCAGTATTTCAAAGAGTGCTGTTGTTTTTCCGCTCTTCTTTCTAGCAAGTAGAAATATATTAGCATACGGCTCATTGAATAATTTATAACCCTTGGCCTTTTTGTCTCCGTTTCCATCCTGCTTCACAGGCTTAACTTTGACATTGTTAATCTTTTCCATTGATAGTTTAGAATTGCGATTCGTGCTGTCGCACTCTCTCTTATTCTAAACCATCGTTTTTTCTTTATGGTTTAAAATAAATCGGTTTTCGATGGTTATCAACAAACGAGAATGAGTGAAACGAATGAGAGTGTAGTTGATAACTATCCTAGAAATTCTAAGCATACAACAATTCGGCCCGCTAAATTTCCTGTATCAATATTTCCGCTGTCGGTTTCAAGGACTTTAAATGTATATTGTCCGTCGCTCCAGCCTACTACTCCTAAGTTGTAGCCGAGGTTTGAAATGTTTGCTGTGGTGCTGTCCGCAAATGTTCCAATAATTCCAATTCTATCCATGTAAAGAATTCTGGTTTTGGTTTCGGTCTGGTCGTTCATATAGTGGATAAACTTAACATTCATTTTGGTGGGTGTGAATGACATTTGGATATTTTTATTAAATGTTTTGCTTCCTCCAGCAAAATCATTGCTTAGAAAAATAATCTTTTGGTATTTGAACTCACTCATAAATTATATAATATAATATATAAAAATGTTATTAATATTATTATTTGTGTGCTCAACTATTGCTCGGACTATGTGTGATTTTTTCATTTTAAATAGAGACTTTGGTCAAAAAAAGGCGAATTGTATTCATTGTATTCAATCAGGTCTAAATAATAATTTTACTTGTATTTATATTAACAATGGGTGAAACGATTGTCGGTCATTTAGTGATGCGGTTCCTTTAATATGTGCTGGTGATAGTATGTGGTATAGGTCTCATATATACGAATGTTATTCTATTTAAACATAACCATAATAAACCATATAAAACCATAATGCCTGAATACAAGCAAGGAAAAATCTATGCTATTAGATCACATCAGACTGATCTGATATACATTGGTTCAACAACTCAGTCATTATCGCAAAGACTTGTAGATCATAGAAAAAACTATAGACAATATGAAGAAAGTAAATTTAATAACATAAGCAGTTTTAAAATATTAAGATATGACGATGCTTATATTGAATTACTTGAAGACTACCCATGCAATACTAGTGTGCAATTGAAAAAGCGAGAAGGAGAATTAAGAAGACAAACAGAAAAATGTGTTAAAAGGTGTATTGCTGGTAGAACAAAAAACCAATATCGTGAAGAAAAAAAAGATTATTTCAAACATATAAACAAAATCTGGAGGAATGAAAATAAAGAATACATAGCAGAAAAACAAAAGGAGTATTACGAAAAAAATAAAGAAATTCTTCTTGAAAAAAATAGGCTGTATCAATCAACAATATTTAAATGCAAGTGTGGAAGAAGTATCAGAAATGATAACATAACAAAACATCTAAAATCTCAAATTCATTATGATAATATGATAGGATTATCATCCTTTGGTCTTTAATTTACTTTTTGGCAGAGGAAGGAGAAGGTAAAACAATGCCAATTAATAAACTAATCAAGCCGACATAAGTATTAGCGACCTCACAAGGCAAGTTCTTTTCAGATAGCCTTACGATACAAAGGGTGATGATGGAGATAATGATACCCATTTGAAATAAGTATTTAATAAGTCGGCTGTCTGTCGGTCTGTTTGTTATACAACAACAATTCCAGTTATCTTCCAATTCGTGCTCTACTTTTTTTTCCTCAGTCTTTAGTTCTACTTCAAGAACACGAGATTTTAATTCTGGAGTTAGTTCGCCATCCATATCCATAATAGGTGGTGGTCTGTGAAGTCTGGTTGTATTATTAGCCATTGGTTGGATATACAACGGCTCGTATTTCTGCTAGTTGGTTGGTTAAATCTTGTAATATATTAAGTAAAGTTTTATTTTCTTTTTCTAAATTAATCACTTTTTCCGCCATATGTTGAAATCCGCTGACCAATACAGGTATAAAGTCAGTGTATGTTACGCCTTCAAGGTAGCCTTCTCCATCCTCTGCTTTCATTCCACTTTCAGATACAAATTCAGGAAATACTTTTTTGACTTCGTCCGCGATAAATCCGTGGTTCTTTTTTTCTTTCTTTTCGTCTGCTTTCCAATAATACGAACAACAATTTATTTTCATTAGTTTCTCGCAACAATCACCGCAATCTAATGTTTTAATATCTGATTTAAGCCGTCTATCCGATGATGGTGTCCAAGCACCATTCAAAGGAATATAATTATAAGCACCAGACGGCTCGCCAGTAGTAGAGTTTGAAGTAGTCCAAGCATGAAGCAAACCAGTAGAAGAAACTATTGATGCATAATTCGTATATCCTCCCGATTTAAAAAATAGTTGTGCGTCAACGGTAGAAGCGGGTCTTTTTCGTATTAATAAATTACCGCTGGATGCTGTTGGGATGACTACCTCTCCCGACGTATTAATGTTCATCGCCTCAGTGTAAGATATATTGTTTCCCACCGTCGTTCCTGAATTATAATAAAAAGCGAGTTTTACACCTTTTTGAATTAGAAAGTTAGATGACGCAGAAGATGATTTCCAGTTCGTGCCGTCAAAATAAGCATCAAAACTTAAATTGACATTGTCGTGTGCCCAGTTCAATAATTGAAATGTTGGATAAGCATCTGTGGATATTACTGCCTGTAAGTGTGCCCCTCCAATATTTGAAGCCGTCCCGTATAATTCTAATCCACCTGTCGCCCCATTTGCTGTTTTTGTTGAATTGCCTATAATTATTGGACGGCTTACATTTGATACATCTTTAGTTGTTGTTATTTTGTCGCTCGTTGCCAATGTCGTTATTGATATCCCCGCACTAGCCGTTAGTAAGCCCGTTGTGCTACTGATGTCCATTGCGACATTAAACGATACATTATTTCCCACCGTTGCTCCTGATTTGTAATAGAAAATAAGATTAGTGCTTTTTTGTATTAAAAAGTTAGATGTCGCAGAAGATGATTTCCATGCCCCTCCCGACACATAAGCATCAAAACCTAACGTAATATCATTATGGGCATAATTCCACATTTGAAAAACTGGATGGATGTCTGCTGTTGCTATTGCCTGTATATGTGGTCCAGCGGGGTCGCTCGCAGTTCCATATAACTCTAAGCCACCAGTTGCTCCTACTCCTTTCGTTGTACTGCCTATGATTATCGGTTTGCCTGATGCTGTTGTTATTTTGTCGCTCGCCGTTAATGTTGTTGTAGTCATGCCAGCAGTCGCCGTTAATGTTGTTCCTGTTATTGTTCCGCCATTTGTTATATTGTTTGAGTTCATATCCAAAGCACCATAAAACCGCATACCGCCAGCATTGTTAAAACGGACAATGTCAGACGAAGCACTTTTATTATCCAAAAGTTTTGAAATATAAAGTCCCGCCCCTTTTACATCAGATGCTACATTCGTAAATACATAACCTCGTTGGTTCGCGGTTCCACTTGTAGCGGTATTTAGAGTAAATAAGAAATATTGATAATCTCCCGATGTCTGTGAAAAGAATATATCGCCTCCATTTTTGTTTAATATCCTCGCCCCATTATATGTGATATTTCCGCCATTAGTGATAGTTTGATTATTAAAATCGGCATTGTTCGTTAAAGTTAGATATTTTATCACAGTGCTCGCCCCATTAAATGTTTTGCTTCCTGTTATGGTTTGGTCTGTTGATAGTTTTACATTTTGCCCGTCCAATGTGTCCGCATACCCTTTTGTCGCTCCGTCTGTTGATAATGTTGGAGTTCCAAGGTTGGCTATTTTGCTACTATTACAATCTAGCCCCGAAGCATTTACCCAACCGACTATCGTCCCGTCAATAATGAAACTTATTTTTTTCGCAGAAATTTCAAAGTTGTAATATGTCGCAGTTTTCATATCCAAACTAGCAATTGACCCAATATTACTTGTAGAATTGAAAACGATAAATGTGCCCTTTGTTGTTGAATTGATTGAATTTCCCGTTATTTCAACACCACTGCTATATGTCTTAATTCCTGCTATGGTTTGGTTTCCTGTTAGTTTCACATTTTGCCCGTCTAATGTATCCACATAACTTTTGTTTGCTCCGTCCGTTGTTGCTGATGGTGTGGCTAAGTTTGTTATTTTTCTGTTGTTTAAAGATAGTGTCGTGCCCGTTGCTGTCGCGATTACATTATCACCCGCATATAAATCAACATATGACCCCGTTATTTGTATCGGATACCAAGTCGCTGTTGCTGTCTTTTGTGCGGCAATCATTCCTATTTTTGTATCAAAGGCTAAATGCCAATGCCGTCAAAAGTAGTTGGATTGGACGAACCACTTACTTCTAAAGTTGATGTAAATTTTTTATTCCTGCAATGGTTTGGTCTCCTGTTAGTTTAACCACCGAAGTGTCAAGAGTAGAAACATCCACACCATCAACCAAATTCACATTTGTTATGCTTTGGCTTTTCATATCAATCCCCGCACTAGCATTTATTATGTTGCTGAATGTTTTGGTTCCTGCTATGGTTTGGTCTCCTGTTAGTTTAACGACCGAAGTATCAAGGGTAGAAACATCAATACCATCAACATTACCAACATTTGTTATTGAAAATCCTCCCATATTTAAACTACCCGTCATAGCCGTCGTGCCGTCCTTTGCTAATTTTGTATCGGTATATGCTTTTGTTGAAGCATCATTGTCATAGAATGGTGCTGGAAGACCGCTAATTGCTGTCGTGCTGTTAAAATTTAAAACATTATATGTCAATGTCATTCCACCCCCTGTTGTTGGAGCAAAAAGTATGGACGAGCCTACAAAAGATAATGGATAGCCCGTTGCACCACCGGCCTCCGACGAATAGATAGAGCCCATATTATTGTTGTAATTGAAGAATAACTTACCTGTGTTTAATGGATTTGAATCTTTTACGGCCACATAAGTAGTAAATGTTTTATTCCCTGTTATTGTTTGGTCTCCTGTTAGTTTTACCGCAGAACTATCAAGAGCCGAAACATCAATACCATCAACATTGCCGACATTTGCTATATTAAAACCCCCCATATTTAAATCTCCAAACATCATAGCGAGACAGTCTAATCTAAGAAAAGGTGAGTTTGTGTTTCTCCATTGCCCCGTGCTATAAATGAGTAGTTGGTTATCGGTGGGTGTGCCTGTAATCAAAACATCGCTGTGTGTATTAATTGAACCATCCGCGGACACTTTATTATTATTGTCTTCGTGCTCTGATATCCAAGTATCAACATCTCGTATTTAATAAATTAACTCCCGTTGTATTCAAATTACCGCCCATATTAATGTTGCCGAATTCATCAACATTTATTGGAAAAGTTTTATTTACCCAGTTTATTGAGTTATATGTGAGATAACTATTCATCGCTATTGGTGCTGTAATGACTACATCTGTGAGTGTATCAATTGAGCCGATTGTTGTATTTCTCCATTTACCATCTACATCATTATATGTTAAGTATTGCCCGACCACTGGTGCGGATATGTTTGTGTCTATCAAATTATATAAACTTGTTTGGTGCGGATTACTTGTATTGCTTCTGTGTTGAGTTGAGGATTTGACTTCATCATTATCCCTTACTCGTTGCTCTGTATAGTATAGATTTTTTCCTTCTTTTATGTCTGTAGTTGATTTGGTAGATAATCTTGTGTCAAATCGTAAATCCGTATAGTAGAGGTTCAAAGGGTTTTCATCTTCTGGCACTCTGTCTGTATTCAGACCGACTATGTTTGTGTTCGTTAAGTCAAGGTTGGCGATTGATAGGCTGTCTGTCGCAATTTCTGACAAGCCTAAGAGCGACTTAAAGGAAGAACCTGCCATATTCGTATATTAATTAATTATTTATTTATTTAAAAAATACTAAAATATAATAATCTTAGTATAAATGCCGTCTCCCGAAGCAAGTCGTAAGAACTGGGGGAGTGCTGTTGAAGGAATAAAAGCAAAAGCAAAACAACGAAAGATGGAACATGCCAAAAAGGTTTTGGAACAATACCGAAATGCGGTTAAAAGTGAAGACGAAGACATGGAACAAAAAATAGCAGAGATAGAAAATAAGAATGTGGCGAGCGATATTGTTAATGAAAAAGACCAAGATGACACACCCGAGCAGAGTGAGAGTGAAAGTGAATGTGATTTTACTGATATAATTGCTGAAAAGATGGCAAAAATGAAGATAAGAAGAAAGAAAGCGGAAACTAAGAGAGAAAAGAAGAAGAGTAAGAAACCCGAGCCTGAGCCAGAAAGTGAAGAAAGCGAAAGCGAGAGTAGTGAAGAAGAAGAACCGAAGCCAAAGAAAGGCAAAGGTAAGAAGTCAAGTAGTGTGAGTGTAAAAGTATATAATCAATCTTCTGGTGGTGCTAAGAAAGAAAAAAATAATGATGTATCGCGGATGTTTCTTAAGTTCTAAAGTCCAAATGTAAATAAAAAGAAAAACGATGAAGTCGTCTTTCAAATATCATTACCAAAGGAAATGATAAGAATAATAATTACTATACTCCGGATTATTAAAAGTTAATTCTCCTTTTGAGTTTCTTCTTTCTTTATCCAGATGGTCTAAATGTGAGTATAACCCTATGCGGTCTTTATAATGTTCGTATCTGATATCTCCAAAATTAATAACCTTACCTTTTGGACTAATGACTTTATATTTTTTGTTTTTTACATTTGACTTTGAAAATCTCATACTATATAAATGCCAGATTTAGACCATAAACATACAATTATTAATCATCAAAATCGTAATAGTCAATTAGAAGACACACCTACAGGAGAAGTAGTTAAAACAAAAGAAGAAGAAGCACTTGAAATACACCACCAGAAAAAGAACCCGAAAATATGGAATACTATATGGGTTAATAATCCATTAGACCAAGTTTTCTTAGACTTGGCAGACATGAGTAAAATAAAAGATAAGAAAGGAAATAAAGGATATGCTTGGATGCTTGTTTGGATTGATTGTCATTCAAGATATTTAATAATCATTCCATTAAAAAATAAAACAGCGAAAGAAGTTTATTATGCTTTGAAATCTATACCTTATAAACCTAAATCAATTACAACAGACAGCGGAGGAGAATATAAAGGTGCTACTCGTGATTATTTTATTCAAAATGGTATTAAGCATGATGTGGTTGAAGTCGGAGACCATAGAGCTCTAGCCGTAGTAGATAGAGTTATAAGAAGTATTAGAAGGTGGTTGGATTTATTATTTGAAACTAATAGAAATTTTGATTGGGTAAGTTATATTCAAGACTTAGTGAATGCTTATAATCATAAACTACATCGGGGAATTCAGGCCAGACCGGTGGACGTCTTTGCTAGAAGAGATAAAAACAAGCAAGTCATAACTAGAGATAACCTTATTAATGAATTCAATGTTGGTGATAGTGTTCGTAAGGAAAACAAACGTAATTTATTTTCCAAAGGAGGAAAGATTTTCAGCAAAATTATTTATAAAGTTAAAGGCCGTTCCGGATTTAAAATCATACTAAATAATGACGAGTTAGTAAGCCCGAGGGATTTATTGAAAACTGATTTTACTAAACCAATTGACGAAGAAAAAGATATGAAAGAGCAAACTAAAGAAGTTATAAAAGAGAAGAAAACAAAAGAATTGCTAAAGAGAGAAGAAATAGAACCAGAAAACATCAGAACAAGTAAAAGAAATAGAAAGGCAAAAGTAATACTAGACCTTTAATTGAAATGTTTTCCTGAACCGCTTGTCTCCTTTGAAAATGATAAAAATTTGTAAAGAGACAAGCGACTTAGGAAGATTAGTAGCATTTAATCAAATAACACCCTGTAGGCGGTCTTGATTGTAAGCCCGAAGAAGTTAGCGATGGCATGTTTGTTTTTATCGGTAAAAAAAGAAAAAGAATTGAAATTATTTTATAGTTGGAGGAAAGAAAATAGAAAAGAATTTGGATTTGAGGTTCAGAATAAAATTTTTGACGGAATTGATATAGAGGGACTTACATTCAATAAATCACTCATAAAATACATCGCTTACGACAAACAAAATGAAAGCAATGTGATGAGGGTTGAAAGTCAAAATGATTTGTTGGCAAATGTAAGAAACAATTTAGAGTTGTAAAAGAGTGGTCATGACCACTAACTCCTTTACCGCATAGGAGTATAATCTAGTGCGACAAAAAATTTTGTCCAAAAATTGAAGGGGCTTTCAGAAAAGCCCACTTTCATTCAAAGAGATTTACTCATGCCACACTTGTGTGTGGTAGGTGGAGGAGACTGGAGGAGACTTCAAAAGGTAAATTAGTCCTTTGGGACAATTGTCAATTGCTTGCTATTGACTAAATTTGATGATGAATATATGTTTTCTTGAAGTGTGCTGTATAAGGCTATTTTGCTGTTTTTGTTTCTTTGTATTTATTGTATCGGAAATCCATAGGAGTGGGTGCCACACACAATTTGAAGGCGAGAATTTGCAAAAATTCTTGCCGAGAAATTGTGTATCATCTACTCCCCTCCCTCCTCCTCCCTCGCGGCAAGGAAAGTTAATGTCACAAACTTCAAATAATTTAAGATTAAATTTTTAACTAATTATTGTTACTAGTAATTAAATATTTCTTTTTTATAGAATAACATATGTAAATTAGATGGATTTAGTGCGGTGGCACACGGAACTTAACGAGTTCTGATTATTTTTTAGTAATTTTTTTTTTGTTGTAGAGATCTAAATCATATGATTGGCTTGCCATATTCAACTCAAAAATTAAATTTGAATTTGAAATATACGTAACGGTAATATTTTTGACTATTTTATAATGTAATAATAAAATGTGATTTTTTAATTTTTTTGATCAGGAAAGTATGGTGCGCAACCCTACACTTGTTAAGCTTTTATTTAGTGAAAACCACATGATTTTATCTGTTGTAATTACTTAGTTCTGCGTACCACCCGGCAAGACGTTCTGACCATGTTTTTCAGTAAAAAATGCAATGAAATTCCCCGGCTTCCACGGTGCGTCCTGGCCCGGCCAACCTAGGAAAAAAGCGCAGAGGGGAGGGTTCCCTGAGTGCATCAGATATCTCTTAGCACAAGACATATCATAGCTATCTAAGTATATACATAGTAACTTTGAGTGTTTTTCATCACTTGCATAAAATATCTTTTGATACTTTTACTTGTAGGCTACAAACTAGCTAGTAGAAAATCAGCTATTTTTTCCTTGTCGAAACATGAAAATCTATATTTTGTAGCTTAAGTATTATTTCTTGCACAGATGAATAGGTGAATCGTTTTGTATTATCATTAAACGTAGTTCTCCAACTTTGTGTTATTTGTAAATGTCTGTGGAAGGCAAAAACTCAAAATCACAAAACCAGCATTTTTATGGTTTTGGGGACATATACATTTTAGTATTCATCAGTTTTAAGAATTTTAAGTATTGGAATCGTCTTTCACAACCATAAACTAAAGCTCCACCAAAGGATTTTTGTTCATTTTGCCTAGAAGCTACAAACCAAAAAGTGGGTTTTCACAACTTCACGTGTCTGACCTCCACATGCCTGTACATTTTTTCCTGGACCTTTCTCCTCCAGTTTTTTTAGTGTAATCATGTCTCCCTGACATATACTTACGATAGATACAAAAATATTGAAAAAGGGATGTGTCTGCTTCATTCCTGGAGGCAGGTAAGTCCAAGATGTCGGAATGTCAAAAAAGTTTTGACCAGTTTTCTTCTAGGTTTCATGTATTTTTTAGCTCCCCTTCCCCCAGAATTCAAGCTATAGTGTATTTGAACCCCCCCCCCCCCCCAACTCGTTTATGAGCTATAGGAGCAGTAATTCCTTTCATAATAAATTTTTGTTTGCTTTTTTATTTGCCCTTGAGGGACTGTTTTCCAGCCGACACTGTGTTTCTCAGAGATATTGAAAATTTTCCGAAATTCGATTAAATTGTTTGTTAAGACGTATTGTACAGCGTTTCATAGTTCAAAATCTAATAAAATAACAACCAAAGACAGATTCTTTAATCATAATCGTGGTTGCAAACCATTTTTTTACCACATTGAATCAGCAAAAAAATGACGGCCCGACCTGTCTTTTTCCGAATTTTTTTCTACACGTAATGGTGCTTTTTTACACAATTTCAATTACAGATTTCTCAAAAACTATTAAAAATAAGGATATGCTCACCATAGTGAAATATTTCAAGAAATATATGAGGAATCCTATGCGCAAATAATCAATTCAAAAAGTCAAACCCCTCACTAAGGAACTTTCACTTATGTTGAATTTACATATGAACTTCTAAAAAAAATCATTTTGATTTTTCTCAACCAAAAGCTCTCTTACTTTTGAAAAATTAATAAGAGCATCTGGAGATGTAGCTTTCACATCCCACCAAATCGACTGTATGTGTGTTGATTGCCTTGCAGAAAGTCCGTCTACTCTTAGAAGCTTTGCAAGAACTTTCTCCTCATCCTCCACCTTTCTGCATTTTACAATCGCTTGACTCAGCACAAGTTTGATGTCGTCACATGTACTGGATTCAAACCCGCATTCAATCTTTGACTTTTTACGGGCAGGTTCTTCTGACTCGGAAGCTGAGGCACCTGCAAGCCGACTGACACTACCTGTTACCGCTGCCAAAGCTACTCTCTCCAAAGTATCTACTACTAGCTTTGCAAACTCATGATAATTTTGATTCTGCTCGGCTGGCGCTGATGCACCCGCTGATCCCGGTTCTCCTCTTTCTCCTCTCCCCTTTCTCCTTTCTGTCCCCTTTCTCCTTTTTGTCCCCTTTCTCCTTGCTCTCCCCTTTCTCCTTTCTGTCCCCTTTCTCCTTTCTGTCCCTTCTCTCCTTTCTGTCCCTTCTCTCCTTTCTGTCCCTTCTCTCCTCTCTGTCCCTTCTCTCCTCTCGTACCACTTCTTTTTCTTTTGCCTCTGACGCTCGCTGACAATGACTCAGTGGATTCCGAGTGCGATTTCGTAGTATCCGAATCACTTTCAGTCTCTGCGGAATCGTTATCTGTTGATGGCTTCTCCGCGCGCGCGGCCCGCCCACCACGACGTTTATCTTTATCGGTCCACGCATCTTCCTGAAAATCGTCAGCATTCATCCATTCCTCGGTGAGCTGAATCAGACATGGAAGATGATCCGCTTCATTCAAACGATGACAGTCTCTACCGTCCTCGAAGCTACAACACTTTTTATTTCAACATCCTGAAAGGTGTGTCGATCCAGAAGCGGCCTCCAGATTGCTTATACGGTATGTGTTCTGGACTGCCTTCCTTACGAAGCAAAGTGACTGAGCTTGAAAAGTTGCCTGCAGAAGAGGACGAGCCTGGCACTAATCCGGGTGAGCCCTTGGAGGCATGGAAATGGGGGGCCCTACAAGAGCCGTGCAAATTGTGTGAAAGAATTGAAGTCACTGAAGTCAAAACTTCGATCACGTGACCAGCATGTGAAGTGGAATGCGTCGCAGCGGCCAGAATCGAAGAGGCGGGATCAGCACCTGGCACCTCACGAAGCAATGTTGACGCTAGATTTTGGTGGTATTTACGATAGTGATGGTAAGCCAGTATCAATCTTTGGTGCAACACTAACCACTCGCATTCCCCCCGCTGAGCAACAAGTTTCATCCTTGCTTCACCAGTATGTGTGGAGCAGAAACACAAAGCCTAATCGTCCTAACACGGAGGCTAACAAGAACGCGAACACCGTCAGAATGTGTTTGCGTGAATAAGTAGATCCTACTAAAAACGCTCATGACACAGGAAAGAGCCTGCTACATCAACTATGTCCCAAGGTGACGCATTTCATTTTTCGAGGGGACACTGGCAATGGTTTCCGCGGGCTACCAGTTTGTTGGTACTACAGCATATTCTACAGCGACTTCGGACTGACGGTAGAGTACATTCCTTATTGTCCTCGACATGCGTACGGTCTCACAGACAGTGCTCTTGCACTTCTCATTACCTTCTTTAACAGGCTTAAGCGTGTCTCATTCTTAAGCGGCCCTAAAGCTTTTTATGAAGCCTTTAGACATGCGACCAGCCCAACTGAGGTCTCCCCACGGAGGCTACTCAAGCGAACGACCGTTCTGTTTCGGGAATTCACACAGTCTCTTTACATCGACGTTCCCAAGATGTCTGACAGTATCAACTTGGGACGTGACAAGCTGGGTGTGATGAAAATCGGTTATTTTGATATTAGCGTTCAAGAAGAGGACGGTCGGATTAGTCATCCGATAGGCATCATGAGGGTTTGTCAGTACGCCAACCTTGGCATGCATCCTGATGTGCATTTTTAAGAACTATAGATATATTGGTTTGTTTCCTTAATGTGATTTTCGATTCAGTGACTCAGTATTAGTGTGACATATAATTTTCTTTCCGCTTTAGTAGCTGCTCTTCCTCGACCTCGGGCTAGGCAGCCTGCTGCAGGTGACAGGAGCCGCCGCCACCGCCGCTTGTCCACGAGCGACGAGGATGAGGAGGATGAGAGTTCCTCATCTGAGGAGGCAGAGGAGGATACAAGAGAAAGAGCTTCAGGTCACAACCGCCAGCGCGTACTGCAGCGCAGATTGAAGTAGAGAAGAAAAAAAAAAGAAATGACACGAAGGGAAAGAAGAATGAAAGTGATTGCTTGGGCGTTGTTGATAGGTGGCGGTGATTCGAATAATGCGCAGTCGGAGAATGCTCATGTTGATAATCAAGCTCATGGGCAGGTGAGTGAGCAGCAGCTGCAACAGCAAGCTCTGATCGACGGCGATCGCGAGGCAGGCGGTCACGAGGTCGGTGCCAGCGAAGTTGGTTCGATTGATCCAGCTGCTGATCTTCCTGCTGTAGACACATTTATAGTGTTTGAGTGGATAGATTACGAAAGTCGGAATAATCTCAAAAAACGCAAAGCAAAAAAGGTGAAGAACTTTAGCTTAGGAAAGGTTACCCACGTGGAAGTAGACGACGATGATCCAGCTCTCGAGTCTACAATTCATGTGAACATATGGGGTCATCCACCTGGCTCCAGCCAATATACAGGTGAGTATTTACCCGCTTGGCTATGTGGTGACGCGGAGAAAAAATCCATGTATAACCCAAGCACTGAAGCTGAAGAATACAAACCATGGGAGAAATTTGTATCAGCATGCGACATCATTTCCCTTGATGTTTCTATGAAGCAATCTGGACAGGGTGATAAATCGCATCTACTTATTCAGGAAAGCGATCAAAAACAGATAAAACAAGATTTAATAACATACAATAACACTTGAAACTGCCTGCTTCAGGAAGCAATCTGTATCACCTCAGATTCCTTTCAGTATCAAACCGCCTCAACGTGTAGATAACTATATTTTAATTTAAAATACTAATTTATAAGTTTTAGTACTATTTTAAATTAATTATTAAAATTAGAATATTCAATTCTGATTAATATTATTTCATAATATAGTTACAATATTGATTTATTCAATAATTATGTTGTAAATTATTAATATTGTAATAATGTTAATTATTTGCTAGGACATATACTTAGTACAGGTTTGGTAGTTTGGTCGTCAAAACACAACTATTTTAAAATGACATCGCCTCCTATATAGAGACTTCAACTTTATCTATATAGAGACTTTGACACGTCAAACTTTTTTATATATATGAAACTTTTTTATATAAATCAAGTTTTTTTATATAAATCAAACTTTTTACATACGAATAGGTGAAACTTTTTATACGTCAAACTTTTTTTTATACGTCAAACTTTTTATATGTTTAAGTTTTGCTATAAGTCAAACTTTTCCAATACGTGACAAGAATATTAATATTAATATTAATATAATAATATTGATAATTCCGGCCAGTAGATGCAATTCAAATTTTCAAAATCTTGTTAATAATATTTCAAGTTTTATTGAAGTTAATAATAACAATTACTAGTAGTTTAACTGAGCAGCAGTAATATTACTTGACTACACTCAAACAACTTGAAAAACTAATATATTATTAAGTTTATTTTCGTTTCATTAATTTTGGGGTATGCAATGTCGGTACTGAGCCACATAGTGAGTTTCGGGTTCAGTAGGTACCTTGACAGCTGGGTGTTCGTGGTATTGCACGTGTTCGTCTTCGTATTCGATGTGCTCTTCTAGTTCGTCCTCGCCGGTGTCGTCGTACATCATCCATGCTTGGCCGTCTGCCGCAGGGTCGTCGTTGACGTCCGGTGGCTCCTCCAGCATTCCGTTGGCTTGGCCGGTCGGTCGTTGAATCCGTGGGGGGTTCGGGTCGCTGTCGTCCTCCCCTACCTCGTTGGCTTTGTCCTCCTCCACGTCCTCCACCTCTGTTGGCTCCACGGGTCCGGTTCAGATTAGTTGGTCTCTTACGGATAGGACAGTCAGCTCCCGAGTGTCGTGGTTGTCCTGAACAGACTCGCTTGGTGCATGTAGAACGACATTGTGCTGCGATGTGCCCTTTCTTGTTGCAGTTCAGGCAAATGATGTTCTTGTTGTTGGTAGCCATGGGAGCAGGCGATGTCGCAGTGTACAACGCCGTCGATGACCTAGAGGGGGCAACATTCCATTGGTTAGCATGGTATGATTGCAATATGAGGGAACATATTTGTTTGTAATCAGGTTTTTCACCATCAGACCTGGACCAATACATGGTACCTCCCACATCACCCAAAGTGAGTGTTGCACATTCCTTTATCTTGAATAGTAGGAACACCACTTGAAACTCGTCGGGGAGGGGCACACCACGGGCTTGCAAACGTTCGAAACGCTGCTTCAGCTTTTCCACCCACACAGGTAGTTGCTTGCCGTTCTTGATTTTATCTTCGAACAGTTGCATGAGCAGGCGGGCCACGGAGACGGATCCTTTGCTCCCAACGCGTTCGCAGAGTGCAGACCAGATGAGGGCAGGTTCGTTGCCTGCTCGTTGGACCGTGAGTAATGCTGTCGAGTCCTGACATGCTTCGATGAGAAAGCATCGGACTTGGATTTGTGCCTTCACGTAATCCGTAGCGTTGAACAGGCCGGCTAGCTTGGTCGGAACCGTGGTAGTGGGTGGGTGGGACGAAAGCGTAGTCCTTTTCCCGTCAGCGTCAGATGAGCTGGTGGAGCTTGAGCTAGCATCTTCCTCCTCCTCCCCATCGGACTGTGCAGATAGGGTCGTACTTACTACCTTTGGCAGCTTTCCTTGTGCTGAGTCTCGATGGGCGTTCGGACGTCGTGGCTTTGCCCGCTTCAGGGGTTGGGAGGGTGGGTGTCTTTTTCATCGATGAGTAAATAGTTGAAATTTCCAGGATCGTGTAAGGTGACTCCGGGTCTTGCAGAAGTAGTACGTATCTTGCGTCCAGTCCAAGTAGAAAGAGAAGATCTGAAACTTCCACAGGTCGAATTCGTCGATAGGCTTCTTAGGGAACTTAGGGATCTTCAGTTGGTAACGCGGAGCGTCCAAGGCTCCATAACCAGTAAGTGTTACAGTTGACATAGTGCCGGTTGTACACTTGAGTAGTGTTTAGCGCTGAGGTACTTTGATCAAAGTTTTGCAGAAAGATTATGAAATTTAATCATTGGTCAAAATCGATATTAATTTCTATATCACAAATTTACTAGGTTCAATAAATACCATAACTATTTCTCAAGTCTTGTGACCATAAATATATCTCAAGCCCTGTGACAGTAAATTTATGGTGATGGCGCAGTATGGTCCAAAATGACTAGACCGGTAACAGGTATTGGATAATGGCAATATTGTTGTAGCGGTTAATAATTATGATAGATAAATATGTAAATTGGTAATAGATATGAAAAGGGTAAATATAAATGTTATGTCGGAAATATGACCATATATGTGGTAAAATAATATTATAAATATGATTGCTTGCTAGGCAGCCACAGGCTCAAACGGTGTCGGGGTGTTAATCTTCCGGCATTGCTGCCACCACGCCTTCCAAAAAGATTGGATGCGCTGCCAACGGCCGGGAGCTAAAATCGAAGTTAAGTCTATGTTTCCTTTATAGACTTCTTCAAAAAGGGAACGAAGCGGCTTACCCCGATCAAGGCCGTGCCACTCCATTTCCTTTGTGTCCCGGTTAGGCCGTATTTTAAACCCGGAAATCACTTTACCACTTCTCATATTACCTTTATTAGATAGAATATCAGTTAAGTGTTTCAAGCGATTCGTAAGTCTAAAGTACGGTTTTTCGGGTGGAATATCCGCACCCCAAGGAGTATCAGGATCATTTTTATGACATAAACACATATAACAAAATGATCGGCACCGGCAGACTTCTGGCCGCACACAGTACGTAACCATTTCATATCACCGGTAACATAAAGCTGAACCTCATATTTAATACCGGTCGCCGATGATGTCCAACCTTCCTTCTCCCAGGATTCAAAGGTTTTAAGCATTTCCCCTATTCAATTTCAAGTTCAATATTAATATTAAAATTTGATGCGTAACTAGTGAAAATTTCAAA
>WBZZ01001453.1:0-2500 GCA_019918135.1 Paulinella micropora
CATCCTATACCGGTACCCTCTCGCAAGCAATAGCTAGTGGTGGCTTGTCGTATGGGAACTCGTGAGCAGAGCAGTGCATACAAGCGGAAGCTCAGAGACCTCGACAAGTTGAAATTGATACCGCAAGCATTCACATGCTTTGATGGTTTTTACATCCGTAAAGCTCCTTTGCAATACGCGAGACTCATTGACATGCTGGTGGAGCTCGGTAAAGATGATGAGCCGGACACGGTCACGTATGAAAAGACGGGCCTAGATGATGTCTCGGAAGAGGACTTAGGCTTGGAGGAGGACAGAGAACCCCTCAAGCAGCATAAGCAGATGTCTGATGAAGATTATCAAGAGGCGGCGCGGAAAATATTGGAAGAAGGAGTAGGCACGGAGAAGGAGAAGGAGCTTTTAAAAGCCAAATTAGAGGCGAACAAGGAAATTTTTGACCCTCCACATGCAGGTGGTGTCAAGCCTGAAGATTTCACTGCGGTTATTTACAAAATACCGGGTGCGGAGGCGTCACCGGCACCACGAAGGGCGAATTTGAGTATACATGAGGCGAAGATAGCGGAGGAGCTAGCAAGACAGCTGCTCAATGAGGACTTTATTGAGAGATCAACATCTCCAATAGTCTCACAACCGAGAATAGTGCAGAAGCCAGGAGGAGAATGGCGCCTGACAGTTAAGTATGCTCGTGTTAACAAGGTGCTGGAGGAAGAGAGAAATCCTCTCCCGACATTAGAAGAAGGAAGGAGAGTACTGCGGAATGCAAAATTCTATTCGGTCATTGACCTTAAGAATGGCTTCTGGCAGACTGGGTATTGTTTATTTATGTCGAGAAGAGTAAGATAGACCAGTATAGGTTAGGTGATACTATTGTGATTAGTGGCGATAGGAAGTCGTCTTTGTGTGGAATTGTAAGGATGATGTTATGGTTCGAAAACCATATGTATAAGCATGACCCACAAGCGCCTTTATTTCCGGCGCTGCCGACAGTCGCGCGTGAGCCCCAGCCATCTATCACCTAACTGTCAACCACACTATGAACGCGTGGCTACAGAGGATCGGGGTGGACCCCACTGCACTCATTTCTTACGGAAGGGGTGCTGCACTGCTGCAAGGGCGGGTATAGAAATGAGGCTGTTGAAAAGACACTGCAGATGGAATTCTGACTCTGTGTTTCTATATATATATGATTCGTTTACCGAGAAGCTTGCTGTGACTAAGACGTTATATAAGTTCTAGTCAATAAAATTGTCGGTTCTCACTCCATATGATTCGGGGCCAGGGAATATGAGCAAAGAAGAGGGTAGCAAAATAGTGTTTGTGTGAACAGAGTATAACGCAACATCTACTTTGCGACCTCAGACGAAAAAAACCGGAACATTATAAATGCCTCAATTTCTGCACTGAATGCCGTTTCTACAAACATGTTTGTTACTACCTTATATTGCAAGTTTTGGTCCAATTTGGCCCATCATGCCTAAAATTGAATTAGGTCTGGAATTTGCGTATTTCTAGCCACTTGAAGCTATCAGAACTAAAGGATGCTGCAAGAACAACTAGAAAAAGTTGCGACATGTGTCGCGCAAGTAATAAAATATGTGACTTTATGTGCCTAGTGTTCTCGTCACTTTCGCAAGTTCCTCGAACACAAGAAGAGAATCTCTTGTTTTTGGAACTTTTATTCCCACCCACCCACCCTTTAGCCAAGCAATAAAGGGAGTGTAACTTTATTACTTGTGATGATTTTTTGTTGTTGTTATTTTAATTATTATTATTACAATATTATTTTTGCTACTATTACTAGCATTACTTTACTAATACCCGACTACGCATCAGGAAAGACGATTTAATAATTCATGCTCAATCTAATTGCACGTCTGAACACTTTGAAGGGCCCTGCACACATAGACAGATTACATAGGAGGGTCAGATAAAGCAGTGCTATACCTGTCTGTGGACGCAGTCTCAACTCTAAGCTTCCACCATTGACACGTGGCCAAGATTCTACCTATGAGAGTGTGTATTGTGGAAACTTAATGTATTATAACAGGGATTGAAGTATCTGGTTATGAATGATAACTAGCAGCGTGTGTGAGTTTGATATAACAGGGATTGAAGTATCTGGTTATGAATGATAACTAGCAGCGTGTGTGAGTTTGAAGTCATATAGTTGTGTACGGGTGGTTCTATTGTGGTGAGTGGGAGTGGGTTTGAGAAAGGTGATGATCGTATAGGAAGTGCATTTATAAGCTGGGTGGATGTTTGTTAGTATCAGGTGCTACCGTGGGTTGAGTTATGTGGATTTGGATGTGTTATGAAGGAAGTTAGTACACTTCTCTTATGCGTTCCTTGCGGGTGGGTATTATTCTGTGTTGCACACGTTATGCGTATTGATGGTAGCAGTCGATTAGTTAACTCGAAGTAGTGCTGTGGATGTATTGATTCGTCTACTTTATGTATTTAGTAGGTTTCAGTGTGGGTAGTGTGTGGTTGTTCAATGAGA
>WBZZ01001453.1:10000-32500 GCA_019918135.1 Paulinella micropora
GCAAGACCTAAAGCTCAAAAAGAAGATGACAGAATTTTCTGAGATTAAGACTACCCTGAGCGCTTTGGAACGCAAAGAAAACGGAACTCTTTTGGTCAAGTCGCTGGGCCCTTTCATCAGCGGACCGAACGCACGGTTTATTATCGACCGTGACTGGATCACTACGCTGCTTGTGGTGGTTCCCAAGGACAGGTACTGCTAGAAAGGTGCTGAGCTATGCCACAGCTGTAGTCGGTCCTCTGTTGTTCCTAGGGTCGACCTGTTTCTAGAAGAGTATGAGATCATGGAAGACCAAGCTGAGGTTCAAACATATAAGACTGTTTCCCCTGTTCTTGCATGCTTGCTTGAACTTTTTATGTGAAAACCTAGATTACATGTAAATACACACTCTACACACCTGCAAACAACATGCATACAATATATATCTCCGCAAGACATACATGCACAGATAGGCAGAGGAGGGGAAAGTTCAACTCATCAAAACTGTGACACAGGCGCGGGCGAAGAAGCGTGCGCAGGAAATGGCCAAGCAAGGAATCGTCGAAGAAGCAACCGAAGCAGCTGAAACCAAGAAGGATCCCAAGAAAAACGATTGTAGGAATGTCGTGCCTGGTTCTGCTCAGCTGTTAACACCTACTGATTATCCGGGCGAATTCTGCTTGTATCGTATCCTCGTCTTCAAGAAGGGAGCCGACGCCATCAAGGGCCTGCTGCGCGAGAAACGATACACAACTCGCACGTTTGAATACAATCCACAAGAAGAGAAAGAAGCGGCCGCTGAGAAAAAATCACTGGAAAAGGCAAAGCAAAAGCTCTGGCGATGGCTTGTGTTATTTTGCAAAACAACTTACGCTGATGTTTTTGCTGCTTGGATCCACATCAAGGCCATGCGTGTGTTTTGTGAGTCGGTTCTTCGCTATGGACTTCCACCCGAGTTCCAAGCGACCTTGTTGGCTCCAGGAAATGGGAAGGAGCCACGTCTGCGTGCCATTCTGAAGGACCTGTACAAAGATCTCCCTATGGCTAGTCTCGCCGACCTGCAGGAGGGAGAACAGGATTTGAGTGGACTGGGAGCTGATTTTTATCCGTATGTCTACACTAATCTGAACACAGTATGTGGCAAGTGATGAGGCCTGCCTCAGATACATTCTCCTCAGCCCTTGTCGTTCCATGTGGTTGCGAAGAATATTTGCTAAGCAATCATCCCTCCTCTTCCTGTCAAAACAAGCACGATCGATTTCGCAAGTGTTTTTCATATTCCTTGGGTCGTTCAAACTTCAGTGAGACAGCTTGTTGTTTGCCTTTTCACACTTTTGGTAAATCTTTGAGGGAGGAGCTAGAGCCATATCCGCCAATGCAGTTTGCACGTAGCATGAAATGTCTAAGTTTTGAACTGATCTTTTTCAGGATCATGATATTAATATTTCTGTTACCGTGAATTAGTATTTTAATAATACCGGTAACAACTGAACATATGTAGTCAGCATGTTAATAAAGTTTGTGAAATCGGGGCGCAAATCTGCGTTTAAACTAAAATAGATTTTTTTAATACTGTTTTTTTAATTTACTAATACAGATATTGAACTAGTTCTCACAAAAAACATCAATGTTACGTTATGAATTCATTATACTGCATATTTTCTAATGCACCCAACGATAGCTCGTAAAAAGTCGGTAATAGAACCAAACACAGTCCTCAAAAGATGAGAATGATGTCTAGTTATATTAGCTCAGTGAAGCCAAAAAGGAAAACTGCAACAGACCAGGAATAAAATGGCATCAGGTCCAATCCGGACAAATAATACTGAAAAACAAGCTGGTGCACCTGTCACCAGGAAAAGGTATTTTTATCGGCTATCCGGGGGGGCGATGTCTACAGTACCCCTCCCGATTTTATGACGGAAATAGCATTTTCGTCATACACCTTCTGATTTCTTTCTGCAAATAGTATGCGCTATGAAGTCATGCTACACAGCGCATCGACCCACTGATAGACGCTAAAAGACGATAAACTCATATATCCTCATACTGCACGTCAAAGCGGATTCTCCAGCCATTCTTGTAGATTTTTCAACTCCTTCCCCTCAATCTCTTTTTTTTCTTTTTTTTTCTCGGCACGGTATGTCAAGAACAAACGTACTATTAATAAAAAAATACCGTGGCAAGCACTGTGACGTGATGCTGTAGTACGATTCCCCCTTTGATCTCCTTCTTCTTCTTATCTTTATTACTATTATTATTATTATTTAGGGAGTACATAGGCCATCGGTCCTTTCCATGGGCTGATTGGTATAAAGCTCCTAGAGTAATGTTCTATGCCGTCACTTCCTTTATTCCACCGATTGGTGTGGAGACTTTCCTTATGGAATGGAGGACTGGATGCACATGGCCTTTTGGCTCAGCAATTGGCAGGAGATACACTATTATTATTATTATTATTATTATTATTATTATTATTATGGACACCGTGATAGCCCAGTGGTCAAGTTCTACCATCTGGGTCCTGTCGCCAGTTCGATTCCCGTCGGTGCCACCAGTATTTTCATTGAACATACCGGTCCGTCTGGAAGTGTTGGAACTGCCCTTGCGGGGATGTCATTAGAGCATATCGTCAATTCTTCGTACTCCCCTCACGGGTGAGACGATGGAGGCGCATGTGCAGAAATGCATCAGCCATTGACAGAGAAGCACTATTATTATTATTATTATTATTATTATTATTATTATTATTATTATTATTATTCCCTGTCGCCAGTTCGATTCCCGTCGGTGCCACCAGTATTTTCATTGAACATACCGATCCGTCTGGACCAGTATTTTCATTGAACATACCGGTCCGTCTGGAAGTGTTGGAACTGCCCTTGCGGGGGTGTCATTAGAGCTTATCGTCAATTCTTCGTACTCCCCTCACGGGTGAGACGATGGAGGCGCATGTGCAGAAATGCATCAGCCATTGACAGAGAAGCACTATTATTATTATTATTATTATTATTATTATTATTATTATTATTATTATTATTATTATTATTATTATTATTATTGTGGACACCGTGATAGCCCAGTGGTCAAGTTCTACCATCTGGGCCCTGTCGCCAGTTCGATTCCCGTCGGTGCCACCAGTATTTTCATTGAACATACCGCTCCGTCTGGACCAGTATTTTCATTGAACATACCGGTCCGTCTGGAAGTGTTGGAACTGCCCTTGCGGGGGTGTCATTAGAGCTTATCGTCAATTCTTCGTACTCCCCTCACGGGTGAGACGATGGAGGCGCATGTGCAGAAATGCATCAGCCATTGACAGAGAAGCACTATTATTATTATTATTATTATTATTATTATTATTATTATTATTATTATTCCGGCCCGTCTGGAAGTGTTGGAACTGCCCTTGCGGGGGTGTCATTAGAGCTTATCGTCAATTCTTCGTACTCCCCTCACGGGTGAGACGATGGAGGCGCATGTCAGCTTGCACACGAATCATTGTTATTATTATTATTATTATGTATGCTATCTAGCCACAAGACACGTTTGGGGTGGGCGCCTTCAGCTTGCACACGAATCGTTGTTGACTGTCTGCTGCACGGTCGACCCTTGCACTAGTTTTCTATTGAAGGCCTAATGCCTCTCCTTCCAGACTAAGTGTAACTGATTAAAGCTGCTGACGCAGAGCCTCTGCTAATGTCTATGTGTATGAGCATGGATACCATGTGGTATCCATAATTATTAACATTCCTCATCAGAAAAAAATAATAGAATCATCAAATTTATTAATATTATGATTAAACTTTGTTTTCCGGTCCCCAAAAGTAAAAAAAAAAAAAATGTAAAAAAGTCAGAAGGCGCTTGCCTTAGTGTCTGAGGGCCCCGCCCCAAGGTCATTTTTACCCCTCATACCATATGGTCATCGTCGTTTGAGCGATTTCAAACAAATATTTATTAAAGGAAATATATTAGTTTTAAATGTACCTATGTGGAACAATATCCACTGGGGTCATAATATGCACCCTCAAATTTTCTTCTGATCATTTTCTACATAAATTCTAATATTTTCGGTTGAACTTATGAACCATCAAAACAGCAAGCTATTTAAAAAAGTGACAGTTTTCGATGATGTGAATACACAAATAACAAAGCTCTATTTACTATCTAGTTTGCTATGCTTGCGTCAGGGAGTGTGAGCAACAAATAGCTACAAAACAAAGTGAAATGTGTGATGTTTTGTCAACCTATCACTGCCCCCAAGAAGCTCTTGTGCATAAATAAGAAAAACATATATATTTATCAGAAAAAAATACATTTTCAATCACAGATAATTATGAAAACTAAACATGTTTAAAGTTAATAAGTGTTGGGGAGGTCAGTGAAAGACTAGCAACAAAACGAAAGAGCAGGAACACATATATTTCATTCGAAACAAATGATCGAATTCATGTGAACGCTGTAAAAAAAAATTCACATTTATGAAAGAATAATGAATTATATAATGAAATGTTTTGCATGTTGTGAGCAAGCCACAAAGTAGTGAAATTTAATAACAATTTTGAAATATCACGAAAAACAAAAAGCAAAGCATGCTGCCTTATGTGAATTGATGAACCTAATGAAAAACTAATTTTGGTGAAATATTTCGAACTTTCTAATAAAAAGAATGGTGATTGCTTTGTATTTTTGTGAGATCTTGGAAATGGTTTCTGTGAAAAGTAATGATGGTGCACAAGAACAACGGACGCAAAATCGATGCATGAAAGAATATCTGAGAAAAAAAAAGTATCTTATGGCCCCCGATAAAATACAACAAAAACTGAAAAAAGCACGTATAAAGGAAGCAGGAAAAACACTCGAAATTCATGGCTTTGTAACTAAAGTTCTCTGCACATAAAGCAAGCAAGGCAAAATGGATGATAATGATAGACAGAGCAGTATGCATGAATGTTCATGTAAACTGGCAACACAACAAAAATGTTTACTTCTAAAGAAATCTGTAAATTTGTGTTATGTAAGAATGTTTGTAAATGCATGTCTGGATTTTCTTTGCATGGCTCTCCCAGAGTAGGCAAATATATATGTGTCCTCACACTCCTATGCTTTCCTTTTTATTGTGTTATTTGTATGTCAGTTTTGTGAAATGAAAAGCTATAGTTTCTGAAATATAAACTGTATTATCTCACATCTCTCCGCTCCAAAAACTCAAAAATTTTCATACATAAGTCACTTCTAGTGCTTTTTTCTTTCTTTTGTTCTGTTCTCATCTCCTTTTTTCTAGACTAATCAAATCTAAATATCTATCACTGTTGCTTGCTAACTACAGGAAGGCTATCTTCTATCTCTCATGACATATCTCTCTTGCTGAATCTACCAAACCCAAGGGAAATTTTGTTCCTCAAAACGATTACCTAGATTTCTGTTTCGACAACAGATTTTTTCAAAATTTTCAAAGCATCACAACCATAATTATTTATATTTCGAATTCCCAAACTCACTCCTCACCAAAGTATTTAGAATTTATTAAAATAGTGGCAGAAGCAATCAACCACATCCATCTTGAAGCAAAAAAAAAGTTCTGTGGCACATTTTCGTGGAGAAAATGCAGTGGGAGGGTTCGCCCTTTTATTAAAAAATAATAATAACTTCAACACAAAAAAATGTAGAGAAATTTTACTACGGGTCGCTTCCTTTAGACTTTCTCAATGGATGACTGTAGTTTATTTTATGACAACGCCTCCGGTTAGAACGAAATTTTTTGTGAAAACCTGTCACTGAAAAATGGATACCATGTGGTAACAGGGGATACCACATGGAATCACCATGAGCATAGACACAGTAGACTAATCAACTTACCGGGCACGATAACTTGTTAGACTGCTATTACTAATATAATAATCTATGATAGCAACAACACCGTGACTCTGTCAGCAGCTTGAGTACAACAGCTTTAGTAAGAAAAGGCACTTCACGGCGCCAACAGAACACACCACGTAACTTGACTGGCCGGATCATAAGTAATGGCTCTATCGACACAGATACTATGATATTGTACTGCTGGTCCTTAACTATTAATTAAGATTATTAGTTCTAATAATCCTTTATCCTAACTTCATACATGACTTAAAACCGGAAATATTCTTCAAAACCGGAAAATTGTAACAAGACTCTTGAATTCATCTTAAAATACTAATACATTTAATTAATATTATTAATAATAACAAGGAACCACTTCCACGAGTGAATTCCCGTAAAACTGATATTGTCTTTTTTAATGACATCGTAAGTACATTGTCTTCTTTAATGACATACCCTTGTATAAGGCGGATATCCTATCTATGATATAGTATTAGTGGGCCAGTCCTAATAGCTATATCCGAAGTCGAGGTGTATGTACCCGACCCTGCGATATACCGACACAAGTAGAGATTGACCATGCTCAGGTACGACAGTATATAATCTATCGTAAAAAATAATTTAATGAAAGTTTCAGAGAACATTTCATTTTCGAGAACATCATCCCAGGACTTGGAAAGGGTCATACCCGGGAACACCATCGCTCAATACACTAGCGATCCCCGTATACGGTGTAGTATCATCGTCGATCGACCTTTCGCACTCGTATGTTGCGATCGAATGCCAAGTTATATCACTGAGTCTTTTTAATATTCATATTGATAACTGATGATGCATGATCAAATCATGATACGCCGTGGGCAATCAATCAGTTTATTTGATACTCATAAAGAAAAATAGTTTCTTTGTCACTGCCTTCGTCGTCTGGCGCGGATTTCTTTGCCTGGTGGAGGACCACCAACAAAAGTCAGATCGAACTTTGACTGTTCGAGAATGTCCCAGATCTTATTAGGGATTCCGCCCAACGATAATTCAAAAGGGATATCAAGCACTCCTCTTGGCAGTGCCTGAATGGTCCACGCAGTGTAATCCTTGCCTCTGGGAGTAATTGTATCATCCCATGTCTCGAGACCTTTTGCGTCTTTATATACTGGCAGATAATGTCTTGCCTTTGGAACCTCAACCGGGTCCATACTTCTCCAGAACTGGAGTATCGGTTGTACTATCTTTGCGGCTGATGATATTTTGAGTGTCCGTGTGACACGCATCTGTCGTGGGACCGCCACGACCCGCATCAAGTATAAGTCTGAGAGAGTGTCATCAGCGACATGTTGTTCCGCTGGTCTCATCAGATAGAAAGCATCTTTCACCCATGCGATGGTTGCTATCGCATCGCCTTCCTTCCATCGCTCATGGACAATCTCAACGTTGCCCGCGTTTGGGTCAGTGTCCGTCCCCTCCTCCTCCTGGTGGACGTCCTTTGATCCCATCGACCTCATCGCCTTCCTCGGTTGGTCGTTGATAAGATCATTCCGCGCTCTCCTTAGCTGCGCCTCTGTGATCTTCTCCTTCTTTCCGCTATGCTCTCGCGGAGACTTGGACTGAGTCCCCACCGCGCTTATGCGGTCAGTCTTCTCCTTGCTGTCCACCTCACTCTCCTCCTTCTCAGCTATCGGTGCCCGATAAGCATCGTCTTGGTCTATGCCAGCCTCCTTGTGGATGGGCGGCACCTCTTTGAAATCATCCTTCATCCGTTTTAACGCCTCCTCAACGGATTCATCTTCCAGTAAGAAGGGATCATACTTAATCAGCCTTCTTACATTCACAATTTGCACCTTCCCTCTACCCCTGATCTTGTAGTTCAGAGGTCCCGTCTGTTCCGTAATCTGATAAGGTCCTTTCCAGTGAGTGAACAGCTTAGAGCTGACTCCTTTCGGGACCTGAGGATGATACAACAGTACAATATCCCCGACCTGGAACTTGATCTGATCCAAGTGCGCTTGTCGCACCCCTTCAGCATCAGTCTTTCGGCGCTCCGCCTCTCTATGCGCCCTGACTATTTGTTCCGCCTCCATCTTCACTCTAAGTCTCATCCCAAACAACTCATCCGCATCCGCCCCAGTGTCTTTTGGGTGAAGGAGCGAAGTCGGGATATCAGGCTCACGCCCATATACTAACTGATATTGCGAGATTGAGCTCTTCGAGCCTCCTAACGCCGTAGAGGGTAGACATTCATTGCAAACGCAAATGATGGTGCTGCCTCGACCCATGCTCTTTGATTCTCCTTCTTCGTGCAATACATCTTTAGTGAGGCTTTGAGGGGTCTGTGTACCCGCTCGATTTTCCCATTTGCTCGCGGGTTATAGGCAGTAACATATTGCCATTTCATCCCGTAATACTTAGATAGTTTGTCGATGACCTCGTTATTAAAGTCCGAGCCTCGATCAGAACATATTTTTCTTGGTACTCCGATCTGTGAGATGATCCTATCGATCAGCGCCTCGGCCGTCGTCTTGCCGGTAACGTCTTTGACAGGGATGATCCACACATAGTTGGTGGCTCTGTCAATAGCCGTAAGGAGGTATTTGTAACCATCCTTCGATTCTGGGAAAGGTCCCACATGATCAATGTGTATAAACTCAAACATCCCCGCATGAAGAGGAAATTCGCCAATCAGGCCGAAATTTGCCTTCAGTGGTGTTTTGTATATCTTACACGGGATGCATGCATCCACCGCCCGATCTATCTCCTCCTTCATCTTCTTCCACCAGAATCGCCTCGCTACGAACATGTGAGTTCGTTGTCGACCCGGATGCGCCAAAAGTGGGCAATGGTGGGCTGCGACAAATATAAATCGTCTCAGACTCTCCGGTACCCAAATGGTCCATTTGCCCGGCTGTGACGCATAGCGACCGTGAAGGCCCTTGTACCACAGTAGACCGTGTTGCTCCCCAATCGGGTATAACATGGCTATAGTATTGCGCCATCGCAAGGAATGAGTGCAATTCAGTGCAGTTCTTTGGTATCGGTCGATTCATAATCTCCTCCCTCTTCTCTTTGGATATCGAGACTCGATTATGGGAGATCTCGTACCCTAAGTATGTCACACTCGTCTTGGCAAGTTGACACTTCTTTAGATTGCACTTCAGGCCAAAAGCTCCGATGCGCCTGAATATATCGGACAAATGATCGATATGCTCCTCCATTGTGTTAGAGTATACGATAATGTCATCGATATAGCAAAATGCATATTCTCCCGCCTTCTGTCCCCGCCTTCTCATAAAGCCTCCGTCAGACAAATCATCGTACTGACTGCTCAACATCTTCTGCATCGCCTTCTGGAAAAGTCCTGGGGCTTGCTTGAGGCCCATCGGAAGCACTTTCCATTGGTATATTTCCATACCCACCACAAACGCCGTCAGCCATCTGGACTTTTCCTCCAGTGGCCCTTCATACTCCTCCACCCACACATCTTGAACGCATAACGCCACTGCCTCCTCACGGCGTAGGAAGCCAAGGAGCATAATGATAATCATAGTCATATCTCTCAAATCACACCAGCTGGTAGGATCCATCACGGTAATAAAGCGAAGCAACATGAAAGTAGGGATAGGAATTTTTCCTACAGGTGGCCGAGCCAACCTAAGCACATACTTCCTAACCTCATGCACCAGCTTGGTGTGAATTGGTGTTAGACCGATATAACTTAATATAATGATCCGGAACTCAGTACTAAACGCGTCTGCAGTAACAACGCTTTAATAACGCGCAGAACCAACAAAGAGCGCAGAGTAATAATATAACTGGCCGATATAAGTAATGGCCCCGACACCGTTACTCTTTTTCGGCCAGTCCATGTAACTATTAATATTGATTATTAGTTCTAACACTCACCCTGGAGCAAAGTAAATTAGTGAAAGTTACTGCAGGTCCTACTATATTACGACGTCTAACTCTCTATTTTGTGAAATGTATGAAAACAAAACTCAAAATATACTGTTACTACTTACCCTCACGCTCTCCGATAAGTATTATCAGACGTGGCTGCACTGAACGGGTATCAATTCCTTTCTCTCCTACTTTGTAAAGTTGTGGACCTGTTCCTGTTAGTTGACTTCAAGTTGCTCGGCCCTCGCACCAAGCATTCAGCACCCGAATGCGACGGCTTTCCACTGCATTCAGGTTGTTGACAATTGTTTCTGCACCTCACAGCTGCAGGATGCACACTACCACAAGACCACTGTGACACTTACTTTTTTGTGGGTTATATTAATATCATATGTAGTTAGCTCCTTATCAAAATCATGCGGCAAATAAAGTTTTGCCTTATATTTTTTGTGAAATATTATATAATATTTTAATATTAAACTTCAATGTGGCACAAGGATTTTATATGAAAATTAGTGCAAGACGTTCAAAACTTACCTCAGTGTCAAACATCAACCTCTAAAATTTCATGTTCAAGCCGGCCCCAACATTTTTGAGCGTGAAGTTTCACTATTACCTAGGAAATTCTACTGGTTTTTTGGTTGAGCTGGGTGGAAAAATGGTGTCAGAGGATCCTATACATATAACTAGTTTCTGATGTGTAAGGAACACATAATAATGAATAAAGAACGTAAGAATTCAGTTCACTGAGTTTCAAGGAACATATATATATACTTTTCATTAAAATAGCATTTGTATATGCTGAGAAATTTCAAAGTGAAAACCGGTGGTAATGAATCAAAGCAAAAATGAAAAAATCGTCATAAGAGTTGTATTATTCATTAAATGTTGCTGGAAAGTAGTTAATTTAACTCCTATGTTCACTAGTTGAACATTCCTGACTTTTGTGGCTTATTTTTTTGTGTGTCTAAAATACAAAGTCAGACATTTTTTGAAGCATGAAACTCGAGAAGGCAGTGACCTTGTGTGCATTTCAGGAGGTCTGTGCACATGTTCTGAGACTTGGAATAGCATCACAATAAACAAAGAACACCATTTTCACAATAAAATTGAAAGGAGCGATGCGCTCTCATCGATTTTCAAAGTGATGTTTTGGTCAGACATACCATCGAAAAATCGCTGTGTGAAATCTCATTGTGTATTCAAATTACCAAGGACAGGCTTTGTGAATTTACGTGTATTAACTATACAAACAGATTTAGATATTCTATAGTCCTATACAAACTGATTTATAATCACAAAACATAACTTTCCATTTTTTCCTTGCAAAAAAATACCACCAAACACCAAGTAAGTTTGTCGTTCAGAAGAGGAATTTTATTAAAGACATTTATACAACTGTTCTTGAACTAGTATCCTATTGAACTATGAAAAGCGAAGACCACCAAAGATGCAAGGAGCTACAAAAATCAACAGCGAAAACGAGTGCACAGACACCATTTTTGACATGGAAATTTCACGACCTCTTCCAAAAATCAACACTGCAAAAATCGGGTCACTGCAGTATAAAAAGTGAGGGCCGGCTTGAACAACATGCATTTTTTATGTCAAAAAGAGGCTGTCTAAGGCTTCTGAACTAGAAGACTTCATAACATTTCAATTATATATTATAAAAGAGGACAATGTGAACGATTCCTCACAGTAGCTTTCAGTTATTTTAATTAACATCGCTCATAGTGGTTTTTTTCAAAAACCTTCCTCAATCAGAACATGTTGTGTTTGACCACAAAGATATGCGGTCAAGTAGTGACTTATCATTGTTTTTTTGAATTGAGGACTTCTTGAAGATGTATAATCAACTTTTAAAAACCGTAAGAACACATCTATTTTAGTTTATGACCCTTAGAGCGCCTCGATTTCACAAAACTTTATTAGCAAGCTAACTACATATGTTCAAAAGATATTATTTAATGCAAGCCGGGGTATTTATCCATCCAATTCCAAGCACTCTGAAAATAACCTAATCTTGCTCTTCTAGAAAAGAGAGAAAACCAGTGTGGCGGAAAATGTAGGAGACTGTCAGAGCCAAGCAACAGAAAGGACTCTTGAAGCAGAGAGCCATTCCCGCCCCTAACGATGATATTATTCAGCTTAAAAAGTAGTAGTACCGGTTATTTATCTTAATATCATAGTATCGTTTTCAACCGCCTCAAAAGTATATAAATAAAAACGGATATAACCATATTCATATTTTGACGAGATATAGCTCATCTATACATCATTGTGTATAGGCGTATAAGAAAAGGTCGCATATTTACCTATCTGCGTCTACAATCCCCCCTCCCCTTCTTATACTGCAACCGTAGTAAATAGTGCCCCTGATAGATTGATAAATATCGTCGGTTGAGAGCTTACTCTCCGGATCCGCTTCCTCATGGATGTCTGGCTCCTGAGGAGTCACACCATTGAGCAAACACTAGCAGCCCATGAGCCGTAGTCTTGTTCGATCCTTATCGTTCCGACTCTATATGGCTTTAATCTCTATATGGCTCTAATCATCTTTCCTCGAAGAATAGAGCTAAGTAGACCCGAGTGACAGTTGGGCTCTGCCCTTCATTCCCGTTGTACGTCATGTGCATACAAAATGCAAATTTGAGTTTGGAGATTTTCGAGTTCAAATTTAAATTTGAATTTTGAACTATCTCCTCCCCCTTCTAAGGCGATCTGCCATAGACGTACAACGGTATGATCATGCTGCTGTCGTACCATCCAGTTCGCCTTGTCCTTCGCCGTGCCTTCCCGGGTCTGTGACTCTCAAATGCTGGTACCCTTGAAACTTCACGAGGTTCAGGGTCGCAAGCACATGCAGCATCTCTAGTCCACCACAAGGATCTGTGATCCTGATATTACCGAGAAATTCTCAACTAAGTCGAGGAGAATTGCCTAAACGCGCATACGCAACTCCCGCGTCAACTGTCTGCATAACGCTCGCGGCGTTTACAGCTTCGTCGATGTCCGGTCTCGTCATCTTTGCTAGAAATAGGAGACTACCGACTATCTGGGGAATTGAAAATTGTCTGAGCTTGGCTGAAATGTGCATCGGGGCGGGGTCGATCTTAGTACCCGAGGTAGCGCTTGGCTTTAAATCGGCGTAGCCGAAAAACTTGACTACCTTCTTTGCGTAGGTGCGCTGGTACAATTATCTCTCCGTCCTTTTGTTCAATCCCCATGCCCTTAAACTCTCTGGCTATGCCAAGTCGTTTGATCGGGAAACGCTTTTCGAGGCTATCGCAAAATTTTCTATATGCTTTCTCGCTAGGGGCAATAAATATAAGGTCGTCTACGTGAAAAACACCTATTATGGCTTTACTGACGTGAACTCCCTTCTGAATGAACATACACTGATCTGCCTTAAGGGGCTCATATCCAAGCTCTCTTAGAAGTTATGCGAATAGATCGTACCACCTCTTGCCTGCCTGAGGGGCTCCATGCAATGCTTTGGTGATCTTAAGAAACATCCCTTCGCGTCCTTTCTCGGTTACACCGGGTGGGGCGCGAGCATATACCGGATCTTTCATGAGCGCATTGAGGTATGCATTCTTGAAATCTACATCATAGATTTTGTTGCATAAGCTTACTGACAGTTTAAACAACAGTAAGACTGATCTATGGTTGGCGCATGAAACGTAAAGCTGTTCGGGGTTATAACTGATACCGGGCTCCAGTTGATCTCCTCGTAACGAGAGACGTGATTTGACGAATTTTATTCCCGCTTCGTCAATTTTGACTTTGTGAACCCAAAGTAAACCCAGGGGTTTGACTCCTGCCTTCCTAACTTCGTCAGCATTTACCCATTCATAGGTTTTGAACTCCCTTAACGCTTTTAGTTCGTTATCGATTCCTTTCTGCAAATCTTTCAGTGTCATTCCTTCTTCAACTAAGTCTGGGTAGGTGAATATATAATAACCATTCACTTGCTTCGTCATGAGATATGCAATCATCCATGTCATTCAATACATTGCTCATTAGTGTCACATGATGAGTGGATGTAGAACTTAGGTCTGTTTGCTTTCTCTCTCTTTTGCCGGTGACTATGTTAGCTGAGCTTACGCTATTGCTCTCTTCCCAAGTTAGTCCTCTCGGCGGGGCTTCTTCTCAACATACCGGTTTGGATCGGTGTGAGGCACTTCTGGGGCAGTAAAATCAGATGAGGGCATTGGACCTGTACTAACGTTTGAGTCCTGTTCTTCAGCTAAGCTTTCTTCAATACTGAGCTCATCTTGCTGTTCTGATTTCTGCTCGTCCTGTAATCCTTGTTCGTGAGTTGGCGAATCTGGTCTCATCGCTCTCTCAAATGATTGGATTGTCATATGCTTGTGTGTCGGGTCTTTGAAGTGGGGTTGTTGATCCTCATCTTCATCGTCTAAAATGGCTTGCGTTGGTCAATGTTGATCTGTGGTGATTGTGTCTTTCTCACTCTCCCCCTCAGATTCGTCGCTCCAATCTATCTCGGCGGTCACGCCTGACAGAGGGCCTATTTTGCGCGGGTTAAATCTAGCATTGCGAACGCCAGCTATTACTCGCTTACCGTCCCATACACGATACAGTTCTCTATGTATGTCGTATCCTACTAACGTAACTACTTTGCCGGGCATAGCTCCTTTGCCATCTGTCTTACCTACGTGCATTACTCCTCTACTACCGATAGGTTTCAGTTGATGCATTGGGGGCTTTCTACCGAAAAGCTTCGTACGGCGACATACCCTTGCGGGGACCAATGGTGGCCGGGAGGATGTTCCAAAGTGTGGAGGCTGTGTGCTCCATTTCATCCCAGAAGTTGGGTGGAAATCCGGCGTGAATGCGAATAGCGCGTGCGGGTCCTCCGGTCGTTTGGTTCATTCGTTCCGCTACCGGATTGCCGTCTTTATCTCCAGTAGCGCATCTTGCCACACTATGCGTGGGTATTCTCTGCGCACCTCTGCGGGGCCAGTGAATTCCTCATCACAGCGTACTTCCTTGACTTTATTACTTGTTTACGTTTCAAAGAAGCTAATGGCCTTCTTGAGACAAGTAATAAACTCATTCTTATGGGCAAGATAGAAATCTAACGTAGAACTGGAATAATCATCAGTCACGGAAAATTTATATCTCTTGCCTGTCCTTGACATTACACGCCAGGGTCCTTGCGTATCTAGGTGCAATATCTCTCCTGACCTAGCAGCTCTGCGAATGTGATTGACTACAAATCTAGGAAGAACCTTAGCTTTGCCGATCATACATGGTTCGCACATAGCGCACTCTTCCTTAGCGCTTTCTATAGTTCCTCTAAGTTCAACTATTCTATAACCAGCCGCGTCTGCCAAAGCAGCGGCTTTTCCAACACCAAAATGGCCTATACTAGGATGTAGGATATCTATATCTATTGGCTTTGCGTTTGTCAATCTCCCCCTGACTGGAATGTCCCTGTGGTCTACCTTTATAGGTTTCTTATGGATGAACATCTGACCATTCTGATGTACCACAGCTCTGTGGTGAAAATGATCCACGGGGCCTGTTGGTGCTACGTTGATAGGCATAGAGGGGTCATAGTATGCTGCCTTCGCTATAACATGGGGTTTAGCGTTACCATCTACTCTAGCTAACTGCATCATACCTGCCTTCTCTATCCTTCTCTCACCATTTCCAGTCTTGAAGTTCACGGGTTTTACTTTCGTCATGTTCGTCATTAAATGAGAATCTCGACAGATGTATTGTGAGGCTCCACTATCCTGGTATGTGTGTGTTGGTTTTGGTGTGTCTTTCGCATTGATTAACATCATTGCTCTGTCTCTCGCTACTGTACTCACGTCTTTCTTCTTCTTGTGAGTCACTGTGGCAGAGTCATCTTCTTCGTCTCTCTCTTCTTCATCTTCGTCTTCAATTTCTTCTATGTCGTCTGGTGGATGTGCTGCAATTGCACGTGCGTCTCTGAGTCTGATGTCGTCTGAGTTCCTCTCATCATTGCTGTTGAGCTCACCGATCTCATCATCCTCCTCTACCTCTGACTGTTCTTCATCCTCATCCGATTCGACTTCCTCTATCTCTTCTTCTTCCTCTTCGCGTGGTGAGGTAAAGAGTTTGCGTTCGGTAGATGTGTCTGAAGGGGGTGGTGCTTGTGGTAGGCTTAAGCTTACTCTCTCTTGTGGGATGGAGTGAGTGAGAATGGGGTCTTTTCGACGCTATAGGGGCTAGTTCTCCTTACTCTATGCTTCAGGTAAACTCCCTCTACTGCTTTCATCACATCAGTGAGAAAGTCATCTGTTTGTTCGTCAGCTGTCCACACTACTTGCCTGCCTGATGTCTATTGACAACCTTGTATCATAACTTCAGCTAGGTGTGAGAGTGTGTAGAAGTTGATGGGTGACGCATCGGGATTAGGCCTTGCCTGATCATTTACCACTACTAGACCTGCCTTTCTGAAGGCCCGACTTGTAAGGTATCTACCTCCTGGGGTGCGAGGGGTTGTCTGTTCTGGTGTTGTGTCTTCGAAGTATTCCTCAACGTACGTATCAGTTACGGGTGTGAGTATTTCAGGTATTGGACTTTCTGGTATTGGCCTTTCAGGTGTTGGGTGTAGTGAGTGAGGTTGTCGACCATGCTCTACTGCTCTACCAGCTAAGTCTTTATGTTCTGTACCGTACACAACCTGTTGGATCCGGCCCGTTTTTCCGCATACTGTTTGTCAGGTCATTGAGTTTGCGTGACGGCTGAACCTGAGACTCGTGCGCCTTTACTGCGGGGTAATAACACCATTCTTGGTTCAATTGATTGAAACCCTGAATGTTGCCGTATAACTGTAGGTACTGTTCTGCTACGGCTTCTAAACCTGCTTCGTCTGGATACTTGCTATTCTTGCTATGTCTTTCTGCTGCCGGTCTCGCTAGGTCTATAAAGGGGTATAGGGGGTCCTGCTCTGCATGATAGCCGCAATGCAAACCATATGCGAACCGTTTCGCCATGAGATTAGGTGAACCGTAAGACTTGGGGTTGCGCGAGATCCCACACTGTTCTCCTTTCGTGTTCCTACCTTGACACCTAGGGTGTCCGTTTTTATCTACCTGCTAGTATATTAGTGTTCTTTGTTTGGGTGTGAGTGAGTAACCAGGCTTGAGTTTGCGTAGATAGGGTGTGGTGGCTTACATCTTCCCATGCGTTCAGTCTGTGACTTGTGTCGGTAGATGAGAGGGTAGTGGGTTGCTGCGATGTCACTCTTACTGTCCATCTTCTGCGGATGCGTGTCTGTGGATGAGAGGGTAGTGGGTTGCGTCTGTGCTCTTTCAATCTTACTCTCCATCCTCTTTTTCTGCTGTTTTGTAAATGAGAGGGTAGTGGGTTGCGTCTGTGCTCTTTCACTCTTACTCTCCATCTCTGCCTGCTGCTGCTGTCTACGAGCTAGCTGTCTGCTACTCTGACGTCTGACGTTCTGCGGTGTGGTAGTCGGTTGACTGCTACTGCTAGTCTGTTGACTGCTAGTCTGTGGGTTTCTGTTACCTGTCGACTGCTGTCCTGTGTTCCGCTGATCTGCTGTGTGTTAGTCTGTTGACTGCTGCTGCTAGTCTGTCGACTACTGTTCTGCTGTCTGCTGTTCTGCTGTCTGCTAGTCCGTTGACTGCTACTGCTAGTTGGTCGACTGCTGTTCTGCTGTCTGCTAGTCTGCTGACTGCTGACCTGCTGAGTGCTAACCTGCTGAGTGCTACTCTGTCTAGCTGCCTGTCGTGTAGCTTTGGACTTTTCTTCCTCGGTGGGGTCTATGCTTCCACCCATGAACACGAACACAGAGGGGGAATCATCCTCCTGTTCCGTGTCATCTGGTTCCTCCCGTTCTGAGCGGGCTTCTTCTTCTTCTGCTACGTCCTGTTCGTCTGAGGCCTGCTCTACAACAGCGACTGTAGTTCTGGGGGATTTCTTATATGGTTTTGTGCCTGTCTGCTTGCATCTTTTGTCAAGAGGGCAATCCTTACGGGGATGTTTGCTCTTGCCTTTCTTACAACTATTCTTTGTGCAACTCTGTTTGCACTCAAACGCTAAGTGTCCTGTCCCGTTGCAGTTAAAACAACGTCTCGTTTCGCTGTCTGACTGTTCAGACACGAATGTTCTTTCTGAGGTCTTGCGTTCTGCGGTAGTTCTGTCAGGGGTTTCACCTGCTACAAGGGTTTTTCTCTGAGTTCTCTGTTTCAGTTTGTACTTAATCCAGATTTTTCTGAGCATCTCTTCCACTGCTGAGTTCGAAGTAATCTCCTTGTTCTCGAACTGGATCATGAGAGCATCTAGCCCTCCGAAAGCCGGGTGAAAAGAGCGTTTGTACAAGAGCTGTGAGGTGAAAAAGTCGTTAGGGATCTTACCACCGTAATCTCTCTGTATCTGAAGTTCCGTAAGGCGGTTTTCGTCTAGCCAATAAGCAATGTCTCCCTTGGGGGTGGCGACAATGTATTTTTGCCATCTTATTATCATATAAAAAGTGATTTGCCTCCATACATTTTTTCAATTAAGACAACATAGCGATGAGGCTTCTGTCTACTACTCCCATGCACATCGTCACTAGTACGGGTGCTTTGAAAGCAACTGAAACATAAAGTCCCAGCCTACGCATGCGTTGTGCGTATTGTTTGTTTGCCTTTTTCTTTCTGGAATGGGCTCTCTTCTTTGATGTCTGTGCTCGTCTGGCTTTTCTCTCTTCTTCCACTTGTTGTTCTACCGACAAGAGTAATGAGGTTTTACCTTTCTGAGAGCTGGCTTCTTTGCCTTGCTGCTTAGGTTTCTGGGGTTCCGGCTCCGCTCGTCCTCTGAGGACTCTGACCAGTCTTCAGCGATACAGATGTCTGCAGGGTCGTAGGGGAATCTGGTCACGGCTTTGTCTTGTTCCTAGAACACTGAGGCCACCATATCTCCCATTTCTGCAATATCTCCGTAGGTAAAGGATTGGAATTGAAATCTCCATTCCTGGTAAAGTCGTTCACTGGGTTTGAGCGTGGGTACGCTTCCGAGGTTGAGTAGTTTAGGGATCTAGATCTGGGTTTTGCTCATGAAGTCGTTAGCAATCAAGGCTGCATAACCGTGAAAGACGGCGATCGAAAGTATTCGCTAATGAATAAAAACGAGATCTGAACTTAGAGAAGTGACCCGGACGTGAATCAGAAGTGCACACGACTTGAAGCAAAATAAAGTAAACACAATTGACGGACCATTCCTTCTGAGGAATTCCGGCAGATTGAGTTCCGGTTGTCAGTTCATGACACTGAAATAATCCCACGACTACTTCCTTGTTACTGGAACTGAACTTTACTGAGAATACAATCACTTTCCGTTTTACTCTAGAACTAAGCCATGTCACTGCAATGATTATGGTAATAAGCACAACTATTGATTGTGACTATTATAATATTGACTGAATGACTGTAACTGTTCTACCTATACTGCGTCTTAACTGGTCATCTATCGGTGCTGATTAAAATGGTAACTGACGGTTAAAGTTTCCGTATCGTAGTTTCGAATTTACTTAGTAAGAGAACAGAAAAGCTTTATTGGCCTAACCTTCCGAACTCGTCGGAGTAGTGTGGAGGGAAAGGGGCTAGGCTCAAATATTTCAGGACTCAAGTTTACAAAACACTAAAAGGTGACGGCTCTGATGTCCACTCGGAACACAGACAGCTGCACCTAAAAACTTGAGTACTGAAACCGAACATTACAAATACCGGCACGCTCTACTAGTCAACTAAGAAGACCGGGTGGAGGAGGCGATAGTGAAAGGAAAAAACAAAGAAATGGAATAACACTATCTATTAAAGCCAGACAGAGAAACCGGGCGGAGGAGGGAGAGCGGACGGCAAACTAATGTTAGAGCGACTGAACAATCCCAAGGACAGGAACAAACCTACACTAAACAAGGGAAGGCACCAAGCACAATGAGCAGGCCAACCTAGTGACTAGTTGTTCACGGCAACAACCGAAGGTAGCACCAAAACAGTCCAAGTGAGACGCGATGAAGTCGGAGCGAGCAGAACCAGCGGAGGCCACCAGCGATCACCGAACACCACCAAAAGCCCAGAGCAGACAGAAGCAAAGGACAAACAAAAACAAAACAAGGGAAGGGTGGGCGGGAGTTTGAAAGTTGGGAAGATCTTTCGATCTTCCCAACTTTCCAACCTAGGCCTAACCAGACGCCGGATCAAACACGCGCCGGCTCCGCCGGCACGGCTACGCCGCGCCGACCGGACTACCGTAAAAGCGAAACGTCTCCTCGGAACTTTAACGGCGGTTAACTCGGGCGAAGCCCGGAGCAAACCAGTAATTAAAGTTTCCGTATCGTAGTTTCGAATTTACTTAGTAAGAGAACAGAAAAGCTTTACTGGCCTAACCTTCCGAACTCGTCGGAGTAGTGTGGAGGGAAAGGGGCTAGGCTCAAATATTTCAGGACTCAAGTTTACAAAACACTAAAAGTTGACGGCTCTTATGTCCACTCGGAACACAGACAGCCGCACCTAAAAACTTGAGTACTGAAACCGAACATTACAAATACCTCCAACATTTGAGCCTAGAGATTTGCCCCTCCCCCCATAGCTTTCTGTTCAGCAACAAGCTCGGCAATCCTTGCGCCCACTTAAAGACGAAAGCAAGACGAAGACGACCGACCCGCACGCATGATCGATGAATCCGAAGCACCGAGCGAGAAGAGACGAGCTGCACCACCACGACGAAGCGAGATCCCGTTGAACCGACCACCAGTCGCGACTCCAGCCTTCTGCAGAAGCTCCCGAGCTGTGCTGACAAACGTGGCGCGATCGAGCGGGGAATTGTCAGAAAGACGGAAGTAAGGATAGTTCCCCGCCAAAGGGAGCTTGAAAGCATCGCGACTTGACTCGAAGATCTTCTTCCACGCGTGGGAACAGACGAGCGGGTTCTCTTGTTCTGCAAGGCCAACATCACAACCGCGGCGAAATGGGTCTTGCTTTGCGCCATCCAGGGTAACCATTATGAGACTCATGTCGTCAACAAGGCGCATTTGAACAAAGGAGTTGACAAGGAACCGGCACGTTGCGAGCGATCCAGAAGCTACTAACTCGCCTACACGAAAGAGTCCAAAGAAGCCACAGACTGCCGCAGTGACGACCGTGGCCCAGAGATGACGAGTGGACTTGGGGATGTTGCGATCCTTGACTGCCCCTAGAGTATAGCTCGCCATAGCTTCTAACATCGGCAGCTCTAAGGTGAGACGGTTGTCGAGCTTGGTGCGCTTACTGCGCTTGATGCCTCGCCACGCCATCTCCACGAAGTGGTTGTCGGTGGGGTCATCTAGGCTCAACCGGAGGCAGAAGTCTCGGATTGCATACATGTAAACCTTACAGGTGGATACCGACATGAACCGGCTCAACCAAACAAGAAAGAGAACAAGGAGTACAGGGTCGGGTTGCCACCAGACAGGACACCAGTGCTCCGTTGAGTAGGCGGAGCAGAAAGAACGCAACTTGCGGATGGCTGAGCTGTAGGCGGCACTGGTGCTATAAGAGACAGAGCACGTCATGACTTCCATCGCAGAGGTGACGAGCCAAGGTACTTCCGTTACTGCTTAAGAGGTCGTAAAGAAGGCCCGGACGGGTTCGACTTGCGCCAGGTCTCGGTCGCTTGGGCCATCTGAGCACGGGCCAACAAATCGACAATGTGAATGCGTTTACGTGGCTCTTGAGAGGCAGTGAGAGAAACGCCAAGAAGAGAAAGCTTGGAAGTCCAAGAGTCAATTAGACTCTTAATGTTTGTCCGAGGCGAGTAGCACGAGTTCAGACAGTGAGCAGCCGGGGCACAGTCCGCAACAATATGAAACTTTCTGTAACCCAGTGCGACCGCAAATTCAAAAGCTGCAACGTAAGCACTGAATAACTCACGCATCGGAGACGAGTCGACTAGAGACTCAGAGCGCAGAAGGGCTAACTCTTCAACGGACCAACAGCGAGAAACCAAAAGACCTTTGGAACGAAAGGGGGCCATGGCAATGGCACCCCTCCCCCACTGCGAACCCTCCACCTCGCAAAAGTTCTCATCGGACCAAAGAGTGCACTTGGCGGGGTCGTCGACCCATATCATCGAGTCCTTGTCATAAAGTCCCGTCTTAAGGAAGTCCGACAGCGGGAGACGGAAGCTGGAGTCAAGGAGAAGGCTGCGTGCCCACCTCGCAGCGTGGCAAGCTCTAGAACTAAAACGGCCACCTTTGCTACGCGATGTCGACATGGTATTGAAAGCTATACGCATGTTTCCAACCGCTGGTCGAAGAAAAAAGAGCATCTGGGAGACAAAGCACAAAAGGCCCAGGAGCCGCTCGAAAGACTTGACAGAGTAGAAGCCGCCACCAGCGATGGTGTCCAAGGCGTCCAGAACGATCTTGCGCTTGTCAGAGGGCAGCTCTACGAACCAAAAGCCCTTGCGAGTGTCCTTGTGCCAACCGAGGGCGCGAAAGGACTGGCCAATAAATTCCTCGTGCCACGGAATCCCCAGAAACTTAGAGAGGCTATCGAATTTCAACCTGAGCGCCCTGGCTTCCTTCCAGGAAGCGCAGACGACGTCACTGTTGTCGACATAAAGCTTCATTGGGATAGACTTGTAGTGTCAGAGGGCAGCTCTACGAACCAAAAGCCCTTGCGAGTGTCCTTGTGCCAACCGAGGGCGCGAAAGGACTGGCCAATAAATTCCTCGTGCCACGGAATCCCCAGAAACTTAGAGAGGCTATCGAATTTCAACCTGAGCGCC
>WBZZ01001453.1:37500-42500 GCA_019918135.1 Paulinella micropora
AACTTTTCCTTTGTACTCGGTTTTGATACTACTTTTGGCAATTTTGAACCTTTGGGGGTCATGTTTCATCCTAACGAAGACGTCCTTATAGGGTGATTGAGACTCGCTAGCCCACTATCATCCACCCAAACCATCCCCGCCACACTCCTTTCAGGCATCTCTTTCTCATATTCTTCTTTCTCATGCATCATCACGACACATTCCTTTTCAGATGATGAGGGTGAGGTGTTTTAAGTGGCGTTAGAGGAGATACTAAGTCTTGAAGATGACAGGTTGTGATCGTTTTCTCCTTCCACACCTATGCGTTGCAAGTATTCCCGATACTCCGACAATTGGGTCCTGAGGTGGGGGAATGATGCAATTAATCCATTAGCAAAGGAGTCGTTCCATTTATGGGCCATTGATACAATGAAACTCTGAATATCCGCGTAAAGTTCCATGTAAAATTCGTTCACTTGCCCATCATTCCCAGTGATGAGGGAGTCCCTCACCTCTAGCTCCCTTGCACCCTCTGCTAACGCTCCTACCAGTCTCTTTATCTCCTCGATAGAGGGTACCTCTCCATTCCTACCAACAATCGCCATTCCTCATCCCATCACCATGCAACTGAAGGGTCATTCCTAATAATGTCTCTCTCTAACTCTCTCTCTCCAAACCTTGACTTGACTCATTTGATGCAAGACGTAATGATGGGGAACGAACTCCCTTTTCCATCTTTCTTGTCTCCCCCCCTGCACCATCCTCCGCGCTCTTACTAATCTCTTTCTTAGAGTTTGAGCGTTGTACAGATGGCCCAGAGGGAGAGAAGAACTTCAGGGAAGAAGTGGGGGAACCGTTTTCGTCATCATCATCATCGGATATCATCTTCCTCTCACACCTCTCTCTCTCTCTCTCTCTCTCTCTCTCTCTCTTTTCCTTAGTGGTTCCCTCTACTGCAACCTCAACGTTCTCACCCGTTCCAGAATTTGGGTCATATGACTGGTAGAAGTAGATGATACAACACGTGAACTGTGAGAAGAAGTAGGCTTGTGTGATGTCGTGCTTGAGGATGACGCGAGAGAAGTGGAATGGATAGAAAGATGATCTTGCTCTACCCTAGTCCATTGTCGTAGAACCCATTCTATCGGGGCTAACATCAGGGCACCTCTGAATGGTAATATATTACTCCCCCTATTCAACTGTGCTCTAATAACTGCCAATAGTTCTCCCCTTATTCGTTCTGTGCCATTATGGTGGGTACAAAACACACCCGTGCCTCTCCATCCTTATCACACACGCACTACCCTCTTTCTGTGCACGGGCGGCCCCAACTTTCCATGAACACCGGATTCCTTTCCTATTGAAACCCTCACACTGCTTTCGGGCCGAAACCTGGAGTGTTATACTTCTAAGGGGTTGTGCCCATAAGTTAAGAAGGGGACCTTCTTCTTCCCGCAAATGGTTTGCGGTGGAAGCACGGGATTTCATCAAAACTTCCCTGTAACCCCCTTCGACACGGCGAAGTCCCCAACCATCCTCCATGGGGTAAATTACCCCTAGAGGTGTGGGATCACCCGCCATGTCAAGGGAAGTAGCAAAAAGGTTGTCTTTCAGGAGGGGAATGGACCGTGATTGAAAGGTAGAAGGGTGAGCATGCGTGTTATGTGTGTGTGTGTGTTGCTTTCTCTCTTCTCATCTCTCGATTCTTGTGCGTGAGGTGGCGGTACTTGTGGAGCAAAAGAGGAAGGAGGTGGGGTGTTATCATAGGAGAGGTTTGACTCTTTTTCGTCCGTTTCTTCCTTTTCCATCATGTTTATGCTTAACATATGGTTGATATATCCTACCTCTCCTACTCCCTCTTCTCCTTCTTCTTCACCAAGAGCAACAGACTCTTCGTCTGAACCAGGAGTTTCGGATTCCTCTCCTTCTTCTTCTGAACTACCGGAAGAAGAGGAATCAGAACCCCCTGCGTTCAGACTAATTGTCTTTGCTTTAGCTGTACTCTTCTTGATAAAATCAGATGCCTTTAGCTTCCTTTTCTCCTTCTCTCCCTCTTCTTTCTGCCGTCTCATCTTTTTTCTCCCTTTTCTGCCTTCCTTAGTCTTACCTTTCAGACTTGCTCTCCTGCCCCCTTAGCTAAGTTTACTATTCTTGCTGCATTTCTCCTTATGGGGCAGTTAACAGGGACATGTTCATCTCGGGGACATTCAGGGAGGGTGCAAGGAACAATGCATATCTTAATCTGGTGATCCCCATGGCAGTGAAAACAACCTTCCTTATGTGGTGTCTTTCCGGCTTGGTTTCCCATAAGGTTAACTGAAATGGGGTCGCTTCGGGTTCCCGTACCAGATGAAGCTTTGGATGACGGGGAACGGAAACCAACCCCCGATGCATAAAGCTTTTTTATCTTTGACTTGGACTCCTCGGTCTGAGCTATCTGTTCTATCACTTTCACAAACGACTCCCAACCAGGTCGTTCCTCCGGAAGGAGGCTGGTGACCTTATTACGATAAGTGTCGAACTCAGTCAGATGCTCAATCTTTTTCATAACCATCTCTGTCTTCACAAGTTCAGGGTATGGAACACTCATGACTGACTCCTGATCAGCTATGTTGCTATGGAAGACAATGAGCCAAGATCTCACGTCTTGAACCCTCTTAGGATAAGAATAGTCAAGAAAGTCTTGACGTTCTTTCCACTTGACGAGATCAAGCCCGCCATATCGTTTCATCAACGCTATGAAACATTCGACCCCGTCGGTACCGGCCGTCCTGATAACCGCCATCGCTTCCTTGTCCTTATTATAGGACTGAATTAAGAGAGCAAAAATGAATCGATTATGTTGTATCTTTCTTCTTTCCTCTACCCTCTGATAGTATCTATCTGTTGATAAAGATCCAAGGATAGGATTAGGTCTAGAATCAGCAGTTAGAATAGGGATTCCAGCAGAGCTCTTCTGTTCGATAGTTTAAGTGTTGAGGTAGAAGAGGTGCTAGGTTGAGCAGAGCTAGAAGAAGAAGGACTTTCTTTTTATTCTTGTTTGATAGATGTGGTGGCGCTAGAAAACACTACTGCGTTCCTTTTTAACGATAACATGTCTCTTATTCTCTCCCTGATCCTGATTTTCAGTCTCTCTTTCTTCACTAGGAGATAGAAATGATTCGTTGGGTGGTGTGTCAGGGTGATCAAAAGAGCTTACCTGTTTTGCCTGTAAGTACAAAGGGTGTCTCCTATGGGGGGTAGTTCGCCTATCCACATTAGGTCATGGATAGCCAAAAGGGCTAGAAACTCATACTCCCAGTTATCACAGTCTGGGTCTCTACTGTTAAATGGTGGGGGATCCACCTTGAACCTTTTGTGTAACGATGTCTCGAACATGGGGTAAGCCATGATGTTCTTATACTAAAGTGCGCACCGAAGATAGGTGTAAATCTCAACTATTAATAAATTCCCACAGTTACCTAGAAATGAGTGAATTATTATTAGGGATGAAGCAGTTTGGCGTGTTTGTGCTATGCTATCTAGCCACAAGACACGTTTGGGGTGGGCGCCTTCAGCTTGCACACGAATCGTTGTTGACTGTCTGCTGCACGGTCGACCCTTGCACTAGTTTTCTATTGAAGGCCTAATGCCTCTCCTTCCAGACTAAGTGTAACTGATTAAAGCTGCTGACGCAGAGCCTCTGCTAATGTCTATGTGTATGAGCATGGATACCATGTGGTATCCATAATTATTAACATTCCTCATCAGAAAAAAATAATAGAATCATCAAATTTATTAATATTATGATTAAACTTTGTTTTCCGGTCCCCAAAAGTAAAAAAAAAAAAAATGTAAAAAAGTCAGAAGGCGCTTGCCTTAGTGTCTGAGGGCCCCGCCCCAAGGTCATTTTTACCCCTCATACCATATGGTCATCGTCGTTTGAGCGATTTCAAACAAATATTTATTAAAGGAAATATATTAGTTTTAAATGTACCTATGTGGAACAATATCCACTGGGGTCATAATATGCACCCTCAAATTTTCTTCTGATCATTTTCTACATAAATTCTAATATTTTCGGTTGAACTTATGAACCATCAAAACAGCAAGCTATTTAAAAAAGTGACAGTTTTCGATGATGTGAATACACAAATAACAAAGCTCTATTTACTATCTAGTTTGCTATGCTTGCGTCAGGGAGTGTGAGCAACAAATAGCTACAAAACAAAGTGAAATGTGTGATGTTTTGTCAACCTATCACTGCCCCCAAGAAGCTCTTGTGCATAAATAAGAAAAACATATATATTTATCAGAAAAAAATACATTTTCAATCACAGATAATTATGAAAACTAAACATGTTTAAAGTTAATAAGTGTTGGGGAGGTCAGTGAAAGACTAGCAACAAAACGAAAGAGCAGGAACACATATATTTCATTCGAAACAAATGATCGAATTCATGTGAACGCTGTAAAAAAAAATTCACATTTATGAAAGAATAATGAATTATATAATGAAATGTTTTGCATGTTGTGAGCAAGCCACAAAGTAGTGAAATTTAATAACAATTTTGAAATATCACGAAAAACAAAAAGCAAAGCATGCTGCCTTATGTGAATTGATGAACCTAATGAAAAACTAATTTTGGTGAAATATTTCGAACTTTCTAATAAAAGAATGATGATTGCTTTGTATTTTTGTGAGATCTTGGAAATGGTTTCTGTGAAAAGTAATGATGGTGCACAAGAACAACGGACGCAAAATCGATGCATGAAAGAATATCTGAGAAAAAAAAAGTATCTTATGGCCCCCGATAAAATACAACAAAAACTGAAAAAAGCACGTATAAAGGAAGCAGGAAAAACACTCGAAATTCATGGCTTTGTAACTAAAGTTCTCTGCACATAAAGCAAGCAAGGCAAAATGGATGATAATGATAGACAGAGCAGTATGCATGAATGTTCATGTAAACTGGCAACACAACAAAAATGTTTACTTCTGAAGAAATCTGTAAATTTGTGTTATGTAAGAATGTTTGTAA
>WBZZ01001453.1:47500-80000 GCA_019918135.1 Paulinella micropora
CGAACCCAAGATAGTGAAGCCAAGAGGAGTATCACGGTAGGCAGTCTCATGGAGAAGATCAAAGATTACCTGAGAAATCGAGAGCATGAGAAATGCATCCACTTGTGCTTACAAGTAATCGCATGTGAAAGAAAAAGTGTCTGTTTCTTACCTCCGTTGTCTGCCCTTGTACCTCTTGGTACTCGCGCAGGATCGTCCTCCGTTCATTCTCGATAGCCTCCTCACGAAATTCTATGTCACCAACGATGATTCAGTGTAAATACGAACGCACACAACTGCTTACCGGAATTCTGCAGAATGTCAGATAGAATCTCCAAGGCCTGGCCAACTTGCTTTTTAAAGACTTTAGCATAGAACACAGTTTGCTCTCTGGATGTGTAGGCGTTCAGGTGACCGCCCATATTCTCAATCTCCATCTCAAGCTGCTGCCTGGTACGCTTGGAGGTTCCTTTGAAGAACATGTGCTCAGCAAAGTGTGCAACCCCGTTGTTGGATGAATTCTCATAGCGACTTCCTGCGTCAATAAAGACGCCCACGGTTGCAGTCTCACCAGGTGCAGGCTCCGACGCAACGCGAATTCCATTGTCAAGCACGCTCATGTCAGTCTAATGCAATTTTGAAGGGTAGAGATATTGTTGTGTGTGGTAGTTATCAAAACAAAAGGTTACCTGAGGGTAGTAAGCAAGCTTGTTCATGAATGTCTCCTGCGAGGCCAATGGTGTTGCCAGGAGCTCTTGCGCACCAGCTTTACGAACAGTTGTTGAGAAGCATCGCTTCCCAGCAGGCTAAATATGAAAAAATGTGCATTGATATCAATCTAAATTTGCATTCAGCGACCTGGGATATCAGCTTGAGCGAGCGACCGATTGCAGTGCGCATAGCGTCACCTTGCCCTGCAATCTTGCAAATTACAAGCAGGTGAAACAAAGCTAGCCTTTGAGGTTACAATCAAATATCATTCACAAAGCATCATATCTCATGTCATGGCAGTACAGATTCACTCTGCACCATGACGACGCACCCCTTCCATTACCAGAAATTGAGTTTCTCTCGACAGTTCGGACAAAAAGAAATCCTTAAATCTGCCACTTGGCTCGTTCAGGCCCCGCCTTTCACACTTTCCAACATGTCAGACTCAGAGAGAGCGTTGGCAGTCACCAAGTACCGCAAGGCGTACTTGGACCACAAGGAGCTGGAAACAAAGATACGCAAGATGCGTGAAGAGTTGAACACTTTGCGCAAAACCTACGACACGACTGAGGACAATCTCAAAGCAGTTCAGAACGTTGGACAGATCATCGGCTCTGTACTGCAGCAGCTTGACGAAGAGCGTTTCATCGTAAAAGCCTCCAGTGGTCCTCGTTATGTTGTTGGTTGTCGACGCAAAGTAAACAAGGAGAAGCTGAAGCCTGGCATCCGTGTTGCACTGGATATGAACACGTTGACCATCATGCGACATTTGCCACGAGAGGTTGATCCGTTAGTCTTCACTATGCTCTCAGAGGTAATGCGCAACAAATATTTGGGCCTATATTGCTTGTGCATGCGATAGTCTGTCTTCATGCCCGCAAGCATACAGTATATAGATACAATAGTCTGTCATCATAACCGCTAGCGTACAGTAATGTCTTAGAAATAATCGCTTTGTCTTTAGGATCCGGGCAATGTTTCCTTTACAGACATTGGGGGCCTCAACGACCAAATTCGTGAACTTCGTGAGGTTATTGAACTACCCTTGACGAACCCACAGCTTTTTGTTCGTGTTGGAATCAAACCACCGAAAGGGGTTCTGCTTTATGGTCCTCCTGGCACAGGAAAGACTTTGCTAGCCCGCGCTCTTGCCAAAGGTATCAAGGCCAATTTTCTCAAGGTGGTTGCTTCAGCAATCGTAGATAAGTATATTGGAGAGAGTGCGCGCGTTGTGCGTGAAATGTTTGGATATGCTCGCGAACACGAACCATGTGTAATTTTTATGGACGAGATCGACGCGATTGGAGGTCGGCGCTTTAGTCAGGGTACTTCTGCAGATCGAGAGATCCAGCGCACTTTGATGGAACTCCTGAACCAGCTTGATGGTTTCGATACATTGGGAAAAGTCAAAATGGTAATGGCAACAAATCGCCCGGACACTCTTGACCCTGCCTTGCTACGACCCGGTCGTCTAGATCGCAAAATTGAGATTCCTTTGCCGAATGAACTAGCGCGATTGGACATCCTCAAGATCCACGCAGCAAACATCCTCAAGAAAGGAGACATAGACTTTGAGGCCGTTGTGAAACTAACAGAGGGCTTCAACGGTGCGGACCTTCGTAATGTTTGCTCTGAGGCTGGCATGTTTGCGATTCGGGCCGAAAGAGGTCATACACTGGAAGAAGATTTCATGAAAGCTGCTCGCAAACTGCAAGAAGCGAAGAAGCTTGAAGGCAAGCTTGACTATGAGAAGGTGTAAGGGCAAACTTACCTGTGAGAACGAGATTCAATATTCAATAATTGTTTTTGTCAAAATGTGACAGCCTAGTCTATCCTGAATTAAATCATGAATATATTTAATGTGCCTTAATATTCATATTATATAATAAATGTGAGAAGCGCGCGGTTGAGGGGTGCGGCAGTTGAGTGAATTTCAGAATGCGACAGCTGCAGCTTTAACTTTCCGTCCTTTCCGGCCGGCTGCCACCGCGGCTTATTATTAATAATGTATATGTTCATGCTACTGGATGCCGGCCGGCATCAAATACTTACTACTTTCAGGTTCAATACGACATAATAATATTCAAAATTTTTATTAAAATTATATATAACATTAAGTGAGTACATAGGCCATCGGTCCTTTCCATGGGCTGATTGGTATAAAGCTCCTAGAGTAATGTTCTATGCCGTCACTTCCTTTATTCCACCGATTGGTGTGGAGACTTTCCTTATGGAATATAGGACTGGATGCACATGGCCTTTTGGCTCAGCAATTGGCAGGAGATACACCACTATATATAACATTAAATCTTTCATTTCATATTATTGTTATTACCGTGGCTCAGGACGTTCAAGTTCTATTTTTTATGTTAAATTTAAAATTAAGTATCAGATTAAGAATTAGAATGCAAAAGGATTAGTTACAGTTTAAAATTCAAATTTTAAAATTTTTGAAATTTAAATAATTTAAATCTGAATCCAGTGAATTTTGAAACTTAATATTAATAGTTTGTGAAAGTTAAGTCACTAGCGTCCTCGTGATTTTAGCGAGCTTGTATTAATATTATAATGATATAATATCAAGTTAATCTCATTGCCTTCGCGTGGCGAGTTTCTGAGTCGGACTATTGAGACTAATTAAATTATTCCGACACAGTATTAATAATATTATTAATTCAAACATTGAAAATACTGAAATAAATCTATTTATTTATGAAAAACTTAGATAATACCAGCACTGTCTATGTGCCTGGCGTTGCCATGTGGCAACAATTTTTCAGTACTAATTTTTAAAAAATTCTCACTACTAAACCGTGGCTGTTTTCATGAATAAAACGCTAGAAAACTGTTGGAAAAGTCCCTAACAAGCGCGTCGTAAAATTTCTCGACAACTTTTAGTTGAAGTTTTTTTTTTCTATTGAAGGGTGACCCCTCCCAGTGCACTTTTTCCACGTAAATTCACCACATAACGATTTTTTTTTGGAAAAGATGGAGGTGGGAGACACCCTTTCAGTCCCTGTTGTGCGCTTGGGGAGTGCTTGGGCAAAAAAGAAATTTAGCGATCCCACCTTTAAGGACATTGTGGCTTTGGGGGTGTTGACAGAAAAAGAAACAAAAAACCAAAAAGCTTTAACCACGCTGCGTTTTGATTGCAAGGATTATTACTTCTTCACGAAGCATTTGAAGCCAGAGCATGGGCAGGCAGGGTCGAGTTTGAAGTTCATGAATGCAGAGGAGAAAGAGGTGGAGATGGAGGTTTCGGAGGATGAAGAAGAAGAACAGGTTCGCAATGAAGTTGACAACCCAAACTAGTCTATATTTTCCAATCCGACGCGACAGCGCACAGGTTGCAAGTTAATTATCGTTTAAGTATCATTCCGACTCAGATTCCTCCTCCAGCATATCCGACTCAGATTCCTCCTCCAGCTTATGAAGAAGGTCGCTGGCATCCTGTGGCTTCAAGACGCCGCCGCAGTTGTTGCCGTTGCCATCAACTTGAACTTGTAGGCCAAACGAATCTACCAACACTTCGAATGCGTCTACTTGTACTTCGAACTGTTCGTACCGAGGATCAGTAGCGCCTTCTTCTCCCAGAAGCTCTAGCGGAAGATTGGCACCGTTGCGTCGACCTCGATATTGGCGTCTCAAGACATAAGATGGTGCGAACGATCTTTTGACGAATTCTTCATTAGTCATGGACTTTGGCACAGGTTGCAAGTATGTTATTCCATAGATGTGGACGACGATCTTGAATCTAGTTACCACTTGTTTTGGATCAGAGTGAACTAAAACTTCCACCGTCTTGCCCAGGTATGCTGGCAGCGTCCCGAGTTAGGATATGCAGACATATTCAAAGTTAACATGAAACCAAGCGCTAGCATGTCACTCTCTTGCAAGAAGAAGTTGGTGTGCTTTAGCTTTGTTGGGTTTTCCATCAAATTTCTCAACATGAGGTGTTTATCGAAAGGAAAGAAGGTGCCAGGTGCAATTGCGGGTCGACTATAGCTATCCTCTGAATCATGATCAAGTTGAGGTTCCTTCTTGACCACCACCACTGCTGCCGGTCGAGAATCCGTGTGGTCTGTCTCCTTCTTAATGAGAGCGTGCGTTTGTTGAGTTACATTTGCTGTTTCAGAATCTCCCTTTTCCATCTTGCTGGAACGCGACTGAGTATCCTTTTTGATGACTGCCACCTGCTGAGTATCATTCTTTTCTTTCTTGCCATTGCCAGAGCGCGATGCAAGGACGTGATAACGTTCTTCATTCTCATCCTCTGAGAATCCCCAAGTACACTGGCTGTCGGAGTCCGAATCCACCCAGATTACCGTGCGCTTCTTGACCTGATCCACTGCTGAAGTCGTGGGAGTCTTGGATGGTGCTGCTGGCTGCTGCATCATAGCTTTTTGGTTCATGGTGGGCGTCTGCAGATCGCAATCATCACTTGCTTGGTTGGTGAGCATAGTTTAGGCAGCCAATGGTTGTAGCAAATCCGGTACATCTGGATGGTCCAGGTGCTGCTTGCGACGTTTGCCAAGTTGCGAAATAGATCGTGCTCGGTTGGGCGATAACTTGGGTGATAACATCAGATCCTCATAAAGGCTCTGGTAGCTCTTGTCGACGGTTGCCTCTTGGTTGGGAGCTCTGAACTTGTCGACCAATGTTTGTAGCTCGAGTCCTTCCAGTTTGAAGCGTTGGTGTCCTTGTTGATCAAGCTCTGCCCGTCTGGCATTCGAGCTGAAGTGAACAACTCCCTCCCTTCCTTGTCGTTGACGATGAGTTTGGAGTGGTCACCGCGCCAGGCAGACTCAACGTTCTCTTCTCCCACCTTGAGATGTAAAAACTGTTGCAATTTCTCCTTCATGGCGGCACTGTAGCGTACAGGATCAGCACGGGACAAGATTTCGCGTTTCTTGCTCTTCCTTTCTTCCGCCTTTTCCAGTTGTAGCTTGTCCACGAAGACAACCCAGTGATCTTGAAGCAGGTTGCAATCGTTCTCAACCTTCAGCCATGCGGTGTACACGTTCCCGTGAGCATCTTTTTCATCTTTGCTGACACAGTGAATTGTAGCTTTTGTCTGCAACATACAAGGCAACAAATATACATTAGAAGTCGAAGGACAATAACACAAGGAAACGCTGCACTGCTAGAAGGTTAGTGGTGCACACCTTGGGATCAGTATAGATATGAGGGCCTCCTCTTCCTGCTTTACCAGCCTTCAGAACAGTCTCCAACATTTCTTTCTTTTTGAACAAGTTCTTGCGGCCAGTCTGGATCTTGCGCTAGATGTAGTATAGATCGTCACGTAACTTTTCAGTAGACATGCTAGATTTCCTCAGGAGCTCCACACGCGACTGGGTGGGAAGTTGATTTTTCACTTGTGGGTCATTCGCTGCAAAAACAAAAAAGTCATGTTGGGGTGAGATTGTGCACATAAAGACTGATTCAGAAACAGTTTCTTTCTGTCTGTTTTTGCTGCTACCTGGCAACAACCGTACTGTTACGTAAGACATTTCAGCAATTCTTGATATAAAAAAGCAAGCAAAAATAAACAGACTAAATGCAAAACGGAAAGGAAGGGCAGCTGCAGAGGTTCCATTAGTCCTGGCCTCCCGCATGATGAGCAGACGCATCCAGTCCACATCCTTTTCATCTCGCGTGCTGCCAGGGACAGCTTGGGAAAGGTAGGGCGGATCTTGCATAGCTACTGGTGTTGGTAAAAACGAGTTCCTTGAAATGTTTTCAGCATATGCAACTCATAAAACTGAATGTCTTGAATATCTTAAGTGTGATGTTATGGGTTTGAAAGAATTCTATGATAAGTAAAACTCAGAGATATTTGAAAAACATTCAGTTAATCTAACTTCATATATCTCAACTTCAAGCCTTGCTTTCAATATTTGGAAAAAATGATTGACGGAAAGCATGATGAAATTTAATCACACAAAATCCTGACGGAGATTTTATAAACGTCAGAGTTGGATATGATGGTGATATTGAAATGGTGAAGCAGTAGTATGTCAATTAACACCACTATTACAAGAAATCTTTCCATATATCATTAATACTAGGATATAAACAAAAAGATACACATATCTTGAAGCTTTTTACAACACAGTTTCATCTTTGACTTTGTGTACGAAAGCATGAGCTGCACAGATATCCGCAACGGTAACATTCTCTTGAGCCCTTTCCTTGTAAGAGAAAGACAGAGTTTTGAAGGGAGCACTGCTTGCTGAGCAACATGGTTCCAGAAAATTAGACATCTAGCTGTTGACATAGCATTAGGTCCCATTAGTGTGGTCCGAAATCTCTCTTTTCCTTTTTTGGGGAACTTCAATGGCTTGGAGGGGAAGCATGTTAGGAGGGAAGCCGAAAATTTCCTTGAAAAAAAGGAATTTTCCTTTCCCTGGTACTTCAATGGCTTGGATGGAAAGCAGATTTAGATGCAAATGTATGAGCAGCTGCTGCCTGCAAGAAATAAGTACGCCAGTTGGTTGGCTTGTTTGTTTGTTTCTGTTTGCTTGTTTGCTTCTTCAACCACAACAACAAACACCACCCGGTACCACCGCAACCGCAACAACAAGATGCTTAAATATAATAGTGTCTATATGCATGAGCATGGATATCATGTTGTATCCATAATTATTAACATTCCTCATCAGAAAAAATGATAGAATCATCAAATTTTATTAATATCATTATTAAATTTTGTTTTCAAGTCAACCTATCACTGCCCCCAAGAAGCTCTTGTGTATAAATAAGAAAAACATATATATTTATCAGAAAAAATAATTTTTCAATCACAGATAATTATGAAAACTAAACATGTTTAAAGTTAATAAGTGTTGGGGAGGTCAGTGAAAGACTAGCAACAAAACGAAAGAGCAGGAACACATATATTTCATTCGAAACAAATGATCGAATTCATGTGAACGCTGTAAAAAAAAATTCACATTTATGAAAGAATAATGAATTATATAATGAAATGTTTTGCATGTTGTGAGCAAGCCACAAAGTAGTGAAATTTAATAACAATTTTGAAATATCACGAAAAACAAAAAGCAAAGCATGCTGCCTTATGTGAATTGATGAACCTAATGAAAAACTAATTTTGGTGAAATATTTCGAACTTTCTAATAAAAAGAATGATGATTGCTTTGTATTTTTGTGAGATCTTGGAAATGGTTTCTGTGAAAAGTAATGATGGTGCACAAGAACAACGGACGCAAAATCGATGCATGAAAGAATATCTGAGAAAAAAAAAGTATCTTATGGCCCCCGATAAAATACAACAAAAACTGAAAAAAGCACGTATAAAGGAAGCAGGAAAAACACTCGAAATTCATGGCTTTGTAACTAAAGTTCTCTGCACATAAAGCAAGCAATGCAAAATGGATGATAATGATAGACAGAGCAGTATGCATGAATGTTCATGTAAACTGGCAACACAACAAAAATGTTTACTTCTGAAGAAATCTGTAAATTTGTGTTATGTAAGAATGTTTGTAAATGCATGTCTGGATTTTCTTTGCATGGCTCTCCCAGAGTAAGCAAATATATATGTGTCATCACACTCCTATGCTTTCCTTTTTATTGTGTTATTTGTATGTCAGTTTTGTGAAATGAAAAGCTATAGTTTCTGAAATATAAACTGTATTATCTCACATCTCTCCGCTCCAAAAACTCAAAAATTTTCATACATAAGTCACTTCTAGTGCTTTTTCTTTCTTTTGTTCTGTTCTCATCTCCTTTTTCTAGACTAATCAAATCTAAATATCTATCACTGTTGCTTGCTAACTACAGGAATGCTATCTTCTATCTCTCATGGCATATCTCTCTTGCTGAATCTACCGAAACCCAAGGGAAATTTTGTTCCTCAAAACGATTACCTAGATTTCTGTTTCGACAACAGATTTTTTCAAAATTTTCAAAGCATCACAACCATAATTATTTATATTTCGAATTCCCAAACTCACTCCTCACCAAAGTATTTAGAATTTATTAAAATAGTGGCAGAAGCAATCAACCACATCCATCTTGGAGCAAAAAAAAAGTTCTGTGGCACATTTTCGTGGAGAAAATGCAGTGGGAGGGTTCGCCCTTTTATTAAAAAATAATAATAACTTCAACACAAAAAAATGTAGAGAAATTTTACTACGGGTCGCTTCCTTTAGACTTTCTCAATGGATGACTGTAGTTTATTTTATGACAACGCCTCCTGTTAGAACGAAATTTTTTGTGAAAACCTGTCACTGAAAAATGGATACCATGTGGTAACAGCGGATACCACATGGAATCACCATGAGCATAGACAATAGGGAGTGCCATATTAGAAAGACCTGTATTTTGAAATGAATCCCGCAGCACAGCTTCTCCTCGAATATTCTGCCTTCATTATTTGGTCGGAAGCTCCACGGAATGGAGATTACCAAGTTATGCAGATGCTGAAGGAACATTTGGGCTGGGATTTAGTAATTTACTTTCCCCACACAAAATCATTATCATTGATAATATTCCTGTTCTTAGATAGCAATCTTTCATATATAATATAAATTTTATGTTTTTGTTTGTTTCAGATGGAAGGAGGCCTTGATGGTTCGGCACGGACGCCCTTGCACCGCATACGCAAGAACGTTCTAAAGTTTAATGACAAAAAACCATTTGTAACCAATCCTAAAAAGTACACTATTGGAAACATTTTGAAAATGTATCAATATTTGGATTGGGTACCGACTATTCCTCTGGTCCAACTGCTTTTCACGGATGAAGTCCATCTCAGAGACAGCGGTCACATTTTCAATCTCATAGCTATCCAAACTTTAATAAATATTGTTTCCTTGCTTTACGTATATGTATACATATAATATGTGCTTCGTTTGATGCTTCTACTATCTTTTTAGTTTGGTGTTGCAGATCTCTACGGAGTACAAGGATGCAAGTCCTATCCTGGACAGCGCGTGGTTCTTCAGCAGGATTTGGGGACGGACTCAGAGACCGCCTTTAGTGGAACGCTCATCACAAGCATTCGTCATCCAAATGGTGCAGCGTTAGTTTCCCTTCGGGAAGGAACCAATTCAACTCTGGATTGGCAGCATACAGTCATGGCTGCATACGAAGCAGGAATGTTCGTTCGTGGGAACAAGCTAATCTTGGACAACGCAAGGGTTCACACCGCGCGAGATGTTGTAGAACCGCTGAAAGTGCTACTGGCAGGTATCTTTGCTACATTTTACATACATACATACGCACATACATACATACATACATACATACATACATACATACATGCATGCATGCATACATACAGAAATATACATACATACATGCATACATACATGCATATATATACATACATACATATACATACATATATATACATACATACGTACATACATACATACATACACATATATAATAATGTGCATACATACATGCATACATACATGCAGGGGTAGGAGTGGAGCTGGTGTTTCTCCTTGCGTATAGCCCCGAATTCAACCCATGTGAGCTAGCTTTTGGAATGATGAAATCTTTCATGAGAAAGCATCGATGTATGTACATGCAAACATACCATACATACATTCATTTCATTCATTTCATTCATTTCTCATTCATTTCTCATTCATTTTTCTCATTTATTTTTCATATTTATTTTTCATATTCATTTTTCATATTCATTTTTCATATTCATTTTTCATATTCATTTTTCATATTCATTTTTCATATTCATTTTTCACATTCATTTGTCATACTCATTTCTCATATCTAGTTTCATACTCATTTTTCATATTCATTTTTCATGTTTATTTTTCATGTTTATTTTTAATGTTTATTTTTCATATTTATTTTTCGTATGTATTTTTCGTATTTATTTTTCATATTTATTTTTCATATTCATTTTTCATACTAATTTTTCATGTTTATTTTTAATGTTTATTTTTCATATTTATTTTTCGTATGTATTTTTCGTATTTATTTTTCATATTTATTTTTCATATTTATTTTTCATATTTATTTTTCGTATTTATTTTTTATATTTATTTTTCGTATTCATTTTTCACATTCATTTTTCATATTCATTTTTCATATTCATTTTTCATATTCATTTTTCGTATTCATTTTTCATATTCATTTTCCATATTCATTTTTCACATTCATTTTTCACATTCATTTTTCATATTTATTTTTCATATTTATTTTTCATATTTATTTTTCATATTCATTTTTCATATTCATTTTTCATATTCATTTTTCGTATTTATTTTTCGTATTCATTTTTCGTATTCATTTTTCATATTCATTTTTCACATTCATTTTTCACATTCATTTTTCATATTTATTTTCATATTTATTTTTCATATTCATTTTTCATATTTATTTTTCATTCATTTTCATATTCATTTTTCATATTCATTTTTCATATCCGTTTTTCATATTGGTTTTTCATATTTGTTATTTATATTCTTTTTTTCATTCATTTTTCACATTCATTTTTCATATTTATTTTTCATATTTATTTTTCATATTTATTTTTCATATTCATTTTTCATATTCATTTTTCATATTCATTTTTCATATTCATTTTTCATATTTATTTTTCATATTTATTTTTCATATTCATTTTTCATATTTATTTTTCATATTCATTTTTCATATTAGTTTTTCATATTCGTTTTTCATATTTATTTTTCATATTCAATTTTCATATTTATTTTTCACTTTCATTTTTCGTATCATTTTTCGTATCATTTTTCATATTCATTTTTCACATTCATTTTTCACATTTACTTTTCACATTTATTTTTCATAATTATTTTTCATATTCATTTTTCATATTTATTTTTCATATTTATTTTTCATATTTATTTTCATATTCATTTTTCATATTCGTTTTTCATATTTGTGTTTCATATTTGTTTTTCATATTTGTTTTTCATATTTGTTTTTCATATTCGTTTTTCACATTCATTTTTCACATTTATTTTTCATATTTATTTTTCATATTCATTTTTCATATTCATTTTTCATATTCATTTTTCATATTCATTTGTCATATTCATTTTTCATATTCATTTTTTATATTCATTTTTCATATTTATTTTTCACATTTATTTTTCATATGTATTTTTCATATTTATTTTTCATATTAATTTTTCATATTCATTTTTCATATTCGTTTTTCATATTCGGTTTTCATATTCATTTTCATATTAGTTTTTCACATTCATTTTTCATATTTATTTTTCATATTCATTTTCATATTTATTTTTCATGTTCATTTTTCGTATTCGTTTTTCGTATTCATTTTTCATATTCATTTTTCATATTTATTTTTCATATTCATTTTTCATATTTATTTTTCATATTCATTTTTCATATTCATTTTTCATATTCGTTTTTCATATTATTTTCATATTTATTTCGTATTCATTTTTCGTATTCATTTTTCATATTTATTTTTCATATTTATTTTTTATATTCATTTTTTATATTCATTTTTCATATTCATTTTTCAATTTATTTTTCGTATATATTTTTCGTATTCATTTTTCACATTCATTTTTTGTATTTATTTTTTATATTCATTTTTCAAATTCATTTTTCATATTCAATTTTCATATTTATTTTTCATATTTATTTTTCATATTTATTTTTCATATTCGTTTTTCATATTCGGTTTTCAAATTTGTTTTTCATATTTATTTTTCATATTTATTTTTCATATTCATTTTTCATATTTATTTTTCATATTCATTTTTCATATTCATTTTTCGTATTCATTTTTCGTATTCATTTTTCGTATTCATTTTTCATATTCATTTTTCATATTCATTTTTCATATTCATTTTTCATATTCGTTTTTCATATTCATTTTTCACCTTCATTTTTCATATTTATTTTTCATATTTATTTTTCATATTTATTTTTCACATTCATTTTTCACATTCATTTTTCGTATACATTTTTTTCATATTCATTTTTCACTTTCAATTTTCATATATATTTTTCATATTTATTTTTCATATTTATTTTTCATATTTATTTTTCATATTTATTTTTCATATTTATTTTTCATATTTATTTTTCATATTTATTTTTCATATTTATTTTTCATATTCATTTTTCATATTTATTTTTCGTATGCATTTTTCATATTCATTTTTTATATTCATTTTTCATATTTATTTTTCACATTGATTTTTCATATGCATTTTTTCATATTTATTTTTCATATTAATTTTTCATATTTATTTTTCATATTTATTTTTCATATTTATTTTTCAGTTTCATTTTTCAGTTTCATTTTTCGTATTCATTTTTCATATTCATTTTTCATATTCATTTTTTATATTCATTTTTCATATTCATTTTTCATATTTATTTATTTTTCATATTCATTTTTCATATTCGTTTTTCATATTCATTTGCATATTCATTTTTCGTATTCATTTTTCGTATTCATTTTTCATATTTATTTTTTATATTTATTTTTCATATTCATTTTCCATATTCATTTTTCATATTCATTTTTTAATTTATTTTTCATATTTATTTTTCGTATTCATTTTTCACATTTATTTTTTATGTTCATTTTTTATGTTCATTTTTCATATTCATTTTTCATATTCATTTTTCATATTTATTTTTCATATTTATTTTTCATATTTATTTTTCATATTCGTTTTTCATATTTGTTTTTCATATTTATTTTTCATATTTATTTTTCATATTTATTTTTCATATTTATTTTTATATTCATTTTTCACATTCATTTTCATATTCATTTTTCATATTCATTTTTCATATTCATTTTTCGTATTCATTTTTCGTATTTATTTTTCATATTCATTTTTCATATTCATTTTTCATATTCATTTTTCATATTCGTTTTTCACATTCATTTTTCACATTCATTTTTCATATTCATTTTTCATATTCATTTTTCATATTTATTTTTCTCATTCATTTTTCACATTCATTTTTCGTATACATTTTTCATATTCATTTTTCACTTTCAATTTTCATATATATTTTTCATATTTATTTTTCATATTTATTTTTCATATTTATTTTTCATATTTATTTTTCATATTTATTTTTCATGTTTATTTTTCATATTTATTTTTCATATTTATTTTTCATATTTATTTTTCATATTTATTTTTCATATTTATTTTTCATATTTATTTTTCATATTTATTTTTCATATTTATTTTTCATATTTATTTTTCACATTGTAACCGGAACAGCTACTCTGACACTTAGTCGTACCTCAACTGTAGAGGGGCAGACCAAGCATAAGAGTCAAGTAACGACAAGCAGGACAACACTTGATGCCACTAAGTAATGTACGGGCAGGCCGACAATCCCTTTGCCCCCTTGGGGGAAGCAGATGTAAGCGGTCGACCCCCACGCCGAAGACTGACTCCTCATTCGAAGGCGCCCTCGACCGACCGATACATGACATGAAGCATCCCGGCTGTCGAATAAGTAAAAATAATTAGTCCACGTCCAGTGCGAGTATCCCATGAGAACTCGTGCCCCCGAGCCTAGCTCTTTCACCTCAGGCATTAAAAGAAATGCACTGTCTTGATCTCCCCTTTCCCGTAGAAAAATCAAAGTAGCCAATGATCGGTAAGCGACATCAGACTTCGTAGCTTCACGTTTTGACTTGTTTCCGAGGTCGTCCTCGACCCCTGTGCTCTACTGCTTCCGACTGCGTCTCTTTAGCCCTTCTCTTCTTCGCCGCCACTTCTTTCTCACATCTTGGTGCACCTATCAACAAAAATGATATGCCCGCACTTTGGACTTCGTCCCAAATACGAAGCGGAATCCTCCTTTCCTCTGTTAACTCGAACGGCATATCAACACCACCCTTGGCATCATTTGCACCGTCCATGGTGTAAAATCCTCATCGTCCTTCTCGATGGACGCATCCCACTGCTCCAAATCTTTGCAGTCTCGAAATACTGGCGCAAAGATTCTTTCCCTCGTCATATCAATAACACTCTTGCTCCTCCAAAACTGCATTGTCGGAGCAAGTCCCAACGCAGCCCGTACCCGCGTTCTAGGCTGTACATACGTAACCTGCAATAAAAAGAAATAATCAAAGTCCTTATCCATGAGTGGTGCGTCACAATACATTTGTCGTGATAAATCAGTTATGACAAATATGATTCATGTCAAGCCAGTGAAGTTCAAGACATGTAATGGAGAGAGGGAGCTCATGAAGGCAGGCATGATGCAAATGGCTAGAGTAGATGGACACGCAAAACCTCACGTCATAGCCAAAGCAGCTTATTTTGACCTCTCAATGCCCATAAATATTGCCCCCACTGGTCCCATGGATCACTTCCACCACCGTGCAGTTATCCATCAGAACGGACAGATGTTCATTCTCAAAAAGCCCCTAAAGCTAGATCAGAATGACATACTTGTCAGGGGGAGACTCACGAAGTCTTTGCTATACAGATAGGACACTAAAAACGATAAGCCGCTGCGTATCAATCAGCGTTTTGTCCCAGTCGGTGTGCCCAAGACGGAAAGCATGTTGGGTTGAATGGGGAGGAAAGCCCCAAGAACAGAAATGACAGGGATAGCGGTAGTAACACTCCACAGCACAGCACAGACATAGATAGCAAAGACAGCAACAAGGATAGTCGTAGCGAAGCAGTACTGTACGTCAAGTACCCCAGCAAGACAGACAAACGTAGATCGATAGATATAGATATCTTACATCATATTATAGGGCATTTTGGTTATCCAAAAGCTGCTGCATTCGCAGAAGCGGCCGAATACAGGATAGTTAGTCGCAAAGGGACACTTGAGAGCGCAAAGGAAGAGTGTGCACTATGCGAACCGTGCATGATCAGCAAATCGAAAGTTCTACCTAGATTCGCTGCAAATCACACTCGTTACTAAGAGCTTCTAAGACAGCAGAGATTCTACATGTAGATATACAGGGAGCATGGCGCACGATATCTAGAACAGGAAAGAGGTATAAATTCTCGGTGACCGACGATGATTTTTCCGGGTACACACTTGACTTTTATCTCGCGCACAAGAATGAGTTCATAGCTTGTCTAAGAAGACCATCCATTTCTTCGAAACACAGACAGGCAATAGGACTAAGGAAATCCGTTGTGACCAGGAATTCACTGCGCCCACTGAGGTAAAACGATAATACCCTGGCATAATATGGAAAAATGCAGCTACTGGCGATAAAGATGGTAACCCACTAGCTGAAAGGATGAACCAGACAACCGGAGGACCTGCCCGATCAATGCGTATACACGCAGGGTTTCCACCCAAATTTTGGGACGAAATGGAACATACTGCTTCCACTTTGTGGAATATCCTTCCGGCGACCACTGGTGCTAGAAAGGGTATGTCCCCTTACGAACAATTTGTTCAGTAGAAAGCACCTCAAGCCTATAGGTAGCAGAGGAGTCACACACATAGGTAAGAAAGATGGCAAGGGAGCTATGCCCTGCAAACTTGTTACTCTAGTAGGGTACGACATACATAGGGAGCTGTATCGCGTATGGGACGGTAAAAGATTGATTCCAGGAGTTAGAAATGCGCGCTTCAATCCACATAAAGTAGGTCCACTTACGGGCAATACAGCGGGGATAGCATGGAGTGACGAATCTGAGGGGGAGCGAGAGACAGATAGCTTCACCGAAAACATTCCACATTTAGACAGTAGCGAGACAGGTAGTCTATTAGCACACACTCCAGCATCATCGATTAACGCACAAGACATTGACGACGAGGATCACACACCAATCATAGTCCCCACTCATGAGAACACAGACATATCGGATTCGCCAACTCATGACACCGAACAGCCGCAGCACAGTGAATCAGAACAACAAGACGAGCTAAGCTTAGAGCAAAGCATGCGAGACGACTCATGCAAACAAGTTAGCATAGGCCCGACTCCAAATTCTGATTTCACCGCACCAGATGCAGACTACACTGACCCCAATCAGTACTTAGAAAGCCAGCCATCCCCGAAAGGATTAACATGGGAACAGAGCGATAGCGTATCGACTGCAAACATAATCCACTGCAAAAGGACGAGAACACAGACAGACTTGTCGAAAACATCCACTTATTACGTGAAACTAATGAATGAGCACATAACAGACATGGATGACTGCATTTCTCAAGAAGAAGCAAGCGAATGGCTGTTTTACATTCACATACCTACTGACATAGTAGAAGAAAGAATGACGCTAAAGGACTTGCAAAAATGCATTGACAATGAACTGAAAGCCCTAAGGGAGTTTAAAACTTATGAATGGGTAACAGCCGACGTTGTTAAACGAGCCGGCGTGAAGCCTGTGGGTTTATTATGGGTTCATAAAGTAAAGATAGACGATAAGGGAGTAAAATTCGTCAAATCTCGACTATCTCTAAGAGGAGATAAGCTAGAACCCAGCATAAGCTATAACCCCGAACAGCTTATTGTTCCGTGTGCGAATCATATGTCAGTTTTATTGCTTTTCAAGCTAGCGGTAAGTTTGGGAAACAAAGTCTATGCCGTTAACTTCAAAAACGCATATCTCAATGCATTGATGAAGGCCCGTGACCCGGTATATGCCAGAGCCACTCCGGGAGTTACAGAGAAGGGCAAGGAAGGTATATTTCTAAAGATCACCAAAGCTCTGTATGGAGCCCCCCAGGCAGGCAAGAGATAGTACGATCTTTTCGCTGAACTTCTAAGAGAACTAGGCTATGAGCCTCTGAAAGCCGACCCGTGCATATTCATACAAAAGGGAGTACACGTGAGCAACGTGTTCCAAGTTGACGATCTCATCTTCATAGCCCCGATGAACGAGCTTACTCCAAATTTTGCGATAGCTTGGAGAAGCGATTTCCCATCAAACGGCTAGGCTTAGCCAGGGATTTTAAAGGTATGGAGATTGAACAGCGAAAGGGAGAGATAATAGTACATCAGAGAACTTACGCTAGGAATGTTATTAAGTTCTTCGGGTACGCAGATAGCAAGCCAAGCGCTACCCCCGGTACCAAAGTCGACCCCGCGCCTATGCACACCTCAGCTAGACTTAGGCAGTTCTCTATTCCCCAGATAGTCGGGAGTTTGCTATTTCTAGCCAAAATGACTAGACCGGATATCGACAAAGCTGTAAACGCAGCAAGCGTGTTACAAACCGTCGACGCAGGAGTAGCATATGCACGCCTAGGCAAGTGCATCCGATACCTGAAAAACTTACGGGCTTTGCGGTTCAAGTCGGTACAAGATCCGGGTTGGTTGAACAAATTTCCGTATATCCGGATGCGGCGCATAAGGCATACATTAAAACGGGAAAATCCATAACCGGTTACGTTGTATTAGTCGGCTGCAGCTCCGTTGCTTGGCTATCTAAGCGGCAAACCAAAGTTGCGCTGTCGTCAAATGACGCGGAAATCATTGCGGCCAATGAAGCTCGTCGGGAAATGATGGTGGTTAGAAATATTTTGCTCGAGATCGGTTTAGCGCACAACAATCCCGTCGATGTTTTTGAGGACAATACCCAGACAATTCTCGCAGCGCAACGAGGACTCTCGGGACCGCGGACAAAGCATCTACTCATGGAGGAGCATTATTTGAACGAATTTGAGAGTAGCGGAATTGTCAAGTTCCTGAAAGTAGATACCCGTGAACAAATCGCGGATATATTAAATAAGTACCTTCCAAAAGATCAAATGGATTATTTGCTGGATAAGTTCACGCTAAAGTTGGATTAAAAGCGATAACAGCAATATTCACTGTATCGGATTGCGGACTTAATCATTTATCACGGAACGGGATTAGCGAAATCTCCCGCCCACACACACAACTCACACATGTTAATGTGCGACGAGAGTCGAGCACTTAAATGTATAAATGTACGTATGATAATGATGTAAGTAGCGGATAGGTCTTAGGCTCTGCATGAGCAGTTAGATGCATAGGCTTCGACGCGCGTTTTGCGCTGGATAGTATAGGTTCAGGGGCCAACGCTTTTTCACAAAAAGGTTAAGTCCATAGTCGCGTTGCTCTATTTGACTAATCCTTTACTTTCTTTAGGTGGCTCTACCCGAGACGCAAATTCTGACAGTGACTCGCTTCCGGAAAACTTGATATCAGGTATCAAAACTTATCTTGGATTATTTTGATACTATATCTTATTCCCGGAAGATACTGACAAAATTTGAAGTGCTCACGCACTTCTGATATTCATTGCTATACTAAGGTTAGTTGCACATTAGGTTAGTAAGCACTGACTTGCAATAAGATCTTAATTTCTGTGTAGTAATTTTGTGTTTTACTGAAATAGCTTCCATATCGTTACGTCACATAGTCAATGTATGTACCATCATGCAAAAATATGAAGTTCATACATGTCGCTATGCCATTGCAATAGTAATAGATCTGTAAGGCAGTCGGTAAGTATGACTCACCATCAGATATGATAGTTTTCATAATGGAACTGTATTTCGATAGTATGCGCCTATCAGCCATCGTTTAATCACAAATTCATTTGAAAATCGACGCACTTAGCAACGGCTAGTTTTTCAAATTAATTCAGGATAAAATCGCTAAGTTAGACAGGTGACATACAGTAAATATAGCAATAAGGCGTGACAGAGCGAGCAGCAACTGCCGATAATGTTTCGGAGGCCCGCTGATGCATCGGACTCGAGCGGACCCCCCCCCCCCCCCCGCTTCATTCTTGCCTTCGATGCGCTGGAACGAAAACGAACAACGAAAGGCCGATGACTGACCCGACGCGCATCCATGCCGACTGTGGGCGAAGTTCATAGCAGTCGCAACGACATCGCAATCAGCTACGTGACCCGTTGAATCAACAAGAGCGATGACTGCTCTGGGCGTCGACCGCACGCTTAACGAGACATGTCGTAATTAATCGTACTTACAAAAGGCAACGTCGAAAATTTGTATTTCCGTTACGCACTCAACGGTTCGATGTTCAAAGTATACGATTATTGATCACTGTGACAGCACAATGTAAACCATACGTACTATAATGTTAATCGAAGGTGTAAATTCAGACCTCGGGGTAGGTCTCAGTATTACTTACAATTAACAGCCTCATGGCGGTACTGCTCAGTTACGTATCGTTCTGGACGACTATTTCCATATCTACTCGAAATGTTAGTATAGTTACTACAACCAATTCGCTTTACTACCAAAGCACGTCAATATCGAATTAAGGGGAGCGTTGCATCTGCATTCCTTTTGTAATTTGATATTAACGTTTTTCCATATATTTCTCATATCAGTATGGTCCGACGGTAATTACCTTTATTAATTACGATTACCATTTTGTAAATTATGGATAATCATTGACGTAGGAATTATTTCTAGAAAGTCAGTTAACAGTCATCCATTACGTGGACCATAATCTAATAGTAGTGACGTGTCACGTCGATAGCGTAAAGTGTATATTGATTGTATATTCAGTAAAGTTCCGTTCGTATTGGTAGGAAGTAGCGAAGGGTTTAAATACTCACCGGTAATCAATCTGCCGGAATTACTGTTCCGACGAACAGTCCGTCAATTGATTAATAGGTTATCAGTGTTACCGGATTCATCTCCGAGACACGCCTCTGCATCGCAATTCGTTTTCGGACATTAAGTTTAGACTTAAGTTTATTCGGTTTATTACGGGTTTTATCGGTCTTGTATAAAATACTGCCTAAGTCTGCTCTTCTACGACAAAAGGGGGTTGGACCTAACAGGATGTAACATACGGGAAAAATGACCCTGCCCCGCCCACCGTGGGGTGCGACGGCCCTGAAGGTATCTTGACGGGTCGGTAGTTGGTGCTACCACCATGGGTCGGAATAATTTCTGGCTAGGTCAACCTGGCCATTGCACATCACACTCGCCTGCGCCTGAGTTGCTAGCCCGCCTCCCGCAGCTCTGGCATGTGTGGGGTGTGATAGATTATTCTCCACAGAATGTTACGTCATTTATGTCACGCCCTCCCTATCTCGTTGTTTGGGTGGAAGGTTGAAAAACACCAAGGCCATACGCATATATACTTCATTCATGCACTTAAGTGTCCCTATTCCTAGACAGCCCGATTCATATATAATCCCGATGTATTAAGTACGGACAGACGAAGGGATCCAAGGTCATGTCGAACCCAAATCCCCCTGTTGACATGTGCATAAGTAAGCAAGTGTGCAAAGACGACAAATATCCCATACTCCATAGCAAACACACTTCCCTTACTCATAATTTTAGCTCACAGATATACAAACAATCACGTCACTATGCTACCTATAGGCATGCAGACAGCGCTGGAGCAATATCCAGCGTTCCTATTAGCGTGCGTTGCGTCGGTGTGCCTCATCGCGGTGTAACACCTACTCATGCAAGTCGTCGCGGTCGGACCGGGGCAAGCTTCGGATCCAAGGCAACCAGGCCAGCCGATAGCGGCCGAACCACCGGAGGACAAACAACCGTCCGGGTTCCAGTCGCCCAGGTTGGAGAGCTCCAGGTTCGCCACCCCATTGCACAAAAAACACAAATCAGCACACTCGGAAACCGAGGGGGCCGGAAACATTCCGGAGGGACCCGCCCAACCCCGCCCGAGCCCTGCCTTACCCAATAGCCCACTAAGCACTCTTTCCGATAACTCGCACACCGAGCCAACCCACGTGAGTCCGGAGGGAGCCGCAACGCCGGCTAGTGTTGCGCGCACACCTTCCTCTCCTCCGACGGACGAGGACGTCGACCCGGAGGGTATCCTCACCCAACCATTGGTTGACGACGACCATGGCGTGTGCCGGACGAGTTCGATCACACCGACACCGAATACGAGTCTGGTGAGGACAGTCATGCTGAAGTAAAAGCGCGCAACCGAGCATTGCGACGCGTGAAGGCTCGCCTTGAAATATTGGCGACGGTTTGGCCCAAAGGATAAAACCGAGCCAGACAAATACAGCAACGGGTTAAACCCGGTCGAGCCAGCCCAACCCGTTCCAGCGGTCTTCAACATGGATTATCAGCACCATCGCTGCCCACCGCCCGAACAGCCCCGACACTGGGGCAGGAACGAGGAATTTGTGGCATACTTCCACAAAACGGATGACCTCCCGTACGTATACGGCCCGATCGACCGACCTGTATACTGTCATGGGGACAGACCGGTAGGCAAGAACATCTACCCCTTCCAGCCCGCCCCATAGGGTCAACTTTGCACGCGTCAACCAATTAGTGATGCCATATCGCATTTCGATGGATGTGATGATACGGGGGATGGATCCTCACCTCCTTCAGGGGCCAGAGGCGTCCGAAGAGTTCATGAGACCCGTCCGATATGCCTTTGACCCAGAGTCACGCCAGATGCATCGCATATACCCTCCGTACCCGGATATCACTGACGCGGAGCGCCGCCTACGGCTTGAATGCCAGGCGCTCAAACACACTACCAATCCGCGTACCAATCCGTTCAAACCTACGGCGGAGCCATACCGGCATATGTTGATCTGCAATCAGGTTAACTGGGTACCGGACCCTCACCTATTTAAGGAACGACCGGCCCACGGGGTCATACCCGAGCTCCCCGTACCACCGCCGCTCCCGCCAATGCGAGATGAGCGGGAGGTGTATTCAAACACCCCGTCCTACCACTACATACATGGCGATAATCGTCTCAAAGTGGTTTGCGGTGGATTAAATACGGTGCTCTTCCACGGTAATCGAAACTGTAACCACAGGTGGATTCTCGATTCCGAAACATATATGCCGCCGGAGCGATGGGGACCACACGTGTGTATGGAGCACAAGAACACCGAGCGGACATGCCGGTGGCAATATCCGATTTCAAAACCATGGAAGGTTCCAGCGGGACCGCCAACCTGACCCGCTTGCGAAAATCCACTCCCACATGTGGAACATTACGCACCCAATGGCATTCAGAGGGATCCTACAACACTGTCAGTCTGACCATGGAGCAGTGGGCGTTGTCTCGGACTATCACGGGCTGGGCTAGCTTGTCCGATCAACAAAGAGCGTATGTGCTCCGATTCTATAGCATAAATGCGCTGCCCAAACAGCTCTTGGAACCCTACGAGCTCCGAAGGCTCCGATGGCCACAAATGGACATCAATGCCTACTACCGACTCCTGGAGAAAGCGGGCCTAACCCTTCGGAGGAGGTTAAGGCATATCGAGCCTATCACCTCAGAAAGGGCCACAATCGCCCATACGAACTGATAGCACAAGGTGACGAGTTGCGCCAAATCAAGGAGGCTCTCGGATTGCCCCTTGAGGAGCGTATCCCATAACCGTCTCCCCTCCTTCTATCAGACGATGGCGTCACATACATCTCACCTTCGCCTTCCTACCATAGGCGGAGTTACTATCACCCCCGGCCATCATAATCCCCGACCGATTTCAGGGAGCGGCACGGCTACGGCAAATACATTATCTCCGCTTTCAACAAGAACACATAGCGGTATGGCTTATAGCTATTCGCTATCGTCTGTTCCGAAACGGTCATAGATACCTAATCACTGTCGTGACTAGACACTACGACGCCCGCCCAACCGACCCTCGACGCCTCCAACCCTGGGCGGAGAGTTGGGCCCGATCGCGACACTTCCGTTATCACGCTCGTCCAGAATGGGACAGCGCGGTGCAAGACGAAGAGTTAAGATGGCACAAAGCAACAAAGCCATTGGACTACATCTACCACTCTCGACACTGTTATCCACGATGGGAGCAAGTGTACGAACATAAACTCGGGGCCATTATACTGCGGCTATACCCTGAATACGATCAACCAGAGTCGTCAATCCGACCGTTCAAGCTATCAGACAACGAACGGGAGACGATCCGCATCCAACTCGACCACGAGCGCGACGCCCCTCCCCTCGACCAACCAGAGGAGCGGTACCGCTCATCCTCCCAGTCCAGCACGGAGGACGATTTCACACGACGCGTGGAGGCTGACGAGAACGATGTGTTTTGAGACCCTCCGAATAGGGGTTGCAAATTTTCCTAGACACTTCTGACAATAACTTCAAGCTGGCTAGATACAATTGTATATATCTGTACAAAAAAGTCCTCCAAGGACACCAAAAACGAAACAAAAATCTAGACTGGCAAAGCGCCCGTTCATTCCAACAAATGGACGACCTACGGGCAAGTTCGTTATCCTCATAAAGCTAACGAATCTGCTCATAGGTCCCGGGATTAGAAGGATCTTCGCGCCGAGCGAGGACGCTGGGAACTTTCCTTCACGTCTTGCGACCTATCAAGCGGACTTCTTCCCAGACCCGATTACCTTCTGTCCAATAAGGGGATCCGTAGCGCGCTGTGAGGGTATTCGTCCGCAATCTGCCCGCTGAAGGCTAGATTGTCGTTGTATACTCTTTCTCCATCCCAGCCTTAGCTTATCTCCATCCAAGGAGCCCGACCGATACGGGAGAACCAGAACAAAAGAAGTTACTCCTCATATTTGTATAACAAGAGTCATCAGGGGGGGGAAGGTGTAGAGCGAAATTCAAAATTCAAATTTGATAATTAAATCCGAAATCATATTTGAATTTCGCACAGGTTCCGAAATCCAAATCATTCGGAGTAACGCCTACAGTTACATTTTTCTCTTCAATCGCCTATCAGATTCCAAGAAGGATGAGAAGCCATCAACCTCGAGCCAAACCTCGACAGCCCACATATTCCTACCGCCCACATTTACCTCTCTACTCCTAATCAACGACGGTTATCGGAATAAACCGGTGAGGGGGGATTGTAGGCGCAGATAGGTAAATATGTGCTACTTTAATAATACCCAGTGTCGGTCCAGACACAATAAGAGATTGTTCATATTAATAACACTCTTAACAGGATAATGATAATATTACTAACTAAAAAGGTCCGTTATCCTTTTTAGGTCAGAATATATTATCGTTAGGCAGGACAACGGGAATCATAAGTTGGCTGTTGTTTGCCTTGGTTGTTTTTGGGCTTCGCTAGTCTCCCACATTTTCCCACCATCTTTGATCCTTATTTATATAAGTGAAGAAGATACATATGTGGGTTACTAGCGAAGTTGTTGAATTTGGTTGAGTAAAAAGGATGGACATCAATAAATATATTCTCTTAGCACCGAACCGGCAAAAGCCGACATAACAGTTTATACCTGTTCAACTTTTTATAAAAGTTTAAAATTTTTATTCAGTTTAACTGATTTTTTTTTAGTTAAATTTTTTATGCAAGTTGAATTTTTTATAATATTTTTTATGTTTATTACTGCGGACAATCAAGAGGAAAAATCTTTATTGTTTTTGAATTAATACTCAAAATAAGCATTAGTGATTAAAATAATAATTAATATCCAGAATTAATATTAATATTCAGAATAAAGATTAACAGGCAGCTGAATCGTGAGGCACGCCGGCCGATTTCGACTGATTGAAACACCACTTTAAATCTAAATAATAACAAAATCAGCAACTTGAAAACTATTTTTTACGCAATCGCCCTTTTAATAGAAACTTGCAACTTGTAGGGATGAATGGGAAGACGAAGTGTGAAAAGGAAAGTTATTGCTAATCAGAGCTGTTTATTTAACTTTTTCAAAAAATACTATATTAATTGATGAATCAACTAATATAGTCACTCAGTATTAATATTAATATATTATATTAACTTCGTGATATTCAGTTCAATGATTAATATAAGATTTCTGCTAAGTGAATGTGTGTGTGTGAGAGAGAGAGAGGAAGATCTAGAGACTCCCGAGAGAGAGAGTGCCTCCGAGAGAGAGAGAGAGAGAGAGAGAGAGAGAGAGAAGAGAGAGAGAAAGAGAGAGAGAGAGAGAGAGAGAGCGAGCGAGAAAGAGAGAGAGAGAAAGAGAGAGAGAGAGAGCATGTGACTCGGAGAGAGAGAGGGGGGGGGGGGAGGGAAGGAGAGAGAGTGAGACTCTGAATCAACATAAGTTGAATTTATTAGGATTTTTAACAATATAGTTTATTCTTAATTATGGTATTATTCTCACGGCTGACAAAATTTAAACAGTCACAGTTCAGGTTCTGAGCAATTGAATGAAGAAAATTCGCTTTTATGTTGTTGTTGTTGTTGTTGTTTTTTTTTTTTTTTTTTTTTTTTTTTTTTTTGACTATGTGAACGTAGGATCGAAACATAGAAGAGCACCTCCAGGCGTCCTTTGCTTTGCCGCGGTCTGCAATGTGAATCAGTTGAAGACACCTCACGCGAGGTTTGGGTAGATGCCAATGAGATTCTGATCAGTTTGCCAGTTTTTCAAGAAGTTCCTCCTTATATTCCTCGGAGATGAAACCTGCAGCTATCAATTTAAAAGAATCAATCAGAATTTCATCGGCATCTACCCAAACCTCGAAGGCTTCGTAGCTGGAACTTGGGCAGGACGATCCAATAACTTCCTTGGGAAGTGTAGTGTTGCGGCGTTGGCTTGATCTGCGTAGCACCCAAGATGGCGCAAACGATAATCCAGCTAACTGACGAGCTGGCATATCGTTGATGGCATCGTTCGGGGCAAGTCGCGACATGTCGACACCAGACTCCTGCTGCTTGGCGGTGAGGCTCTCACGTTCGTTGTCGCTGTCGACGCCAGATTCATTCTGCTCGGCGGCGAGGCTCTCACGTTCGTTGTCGCTGTCGACGCCAGACTCCTGCTGCTTGGCGTCGAGGCTCTCACGTTCGTTGTCGACGCGACACTTCCGGAGAAGAAGGAACTGTGGAGGCTTACAGGGGTTTGAAATTCTCCACATTCGGTTCCGCTGTCGTTGTTTTCGTAACCATCTTCATAATACCGCGACGGCAAAATGCGGGTACTTGAGGATTGCTCCTGCAGCTGATGCGCGCTGTAGGTGGTAGCTAGTTCTTCCTTAGCAGCAGAACGCTAGCCAGTTCTTCCTTAGCAGCAGTTGATTCTAATTCATCTGAAGATCATTCCGAATGCTTGCGCGAACGTTTCGCCCGCTTCTTTGATGCTTGCTGGGGCTCGCGTGAACGCTTGGCCAGTTCTTCCTTGACAGCCGTTGATTCGAATTCCTCTGAAAATGGCTCCGAATGCTTGCGCATGCGCGAACGCTTCGCCCGCTTCAATGGAGGCGGAATTATTTGTATGTCGCTGTCGGAATCTATATAGTTACTTTTCCGATCATTTTCATAAGATATGTATCAATCTATCTATTTAGCTATCTATCTATCCAGCACGCTACCCAGCCACCAACTGGTGGCGGGGTGGAATGGATGCCTATGTCTTCGGATATGCAGAGCTGATAGACCAACCATATCTATCTATCTATCTATCTGTCTATCTGTCTATCTTTCTATCTATCTATCTATCTATCTATCTATCTGTCTATCTGTCTATCTATTTGTTGTTTGATGTGAAACTGCGTTCCTTTGCCAGGACTACATTCCTTTTGCGATATCTCGTCTATCTATCTATCTATCTATCTATCTATCTTTATCTCTCTGTCTGTCTGCCTGTATCTTTCTATCGACTTAAATTCCGCATCATTTTGCGGGGCGGCGGACTAGAGACACCCTTTAGCGGTGCCAAGATCATAGGAATGTCTGGGTGGTTCAAATTACGCAAGCGCCGCTTGCCCTTCACACACACATACACACAACTCTATACATAAAATATTTATATATTGTAAATAGACACAGACAGACAGATAGATAGATAGATAGATAGATAGATAGATAGATAGAGATAATATATATGGAAAGAAAGATAGATACTAAGAGACAGAGACTCTGAGATAGATAGATAGATAGATAGATAGATAAACTTTAACAGATAGATAGACAGATAGATAGATAGATAGATAGACATAGAAGGAGAGAGAGAGAGAGAGAAAGAGAGAGAGAGAGAGAGAGAGAGAGAAGGACATGTTGAGAGCGTCTGCTTGATGTGAGCACAGCCTGCATAGATGTGGGTTCAGCCAGTATATGCTAGTCGTAGATATCTTGAAAGGGATGCTCTGGCTGTTCCTTTTTTGCTTTGGTATACTGGGCCACCAGCCTTGCGCAGTCATGCACATCCAGCGTTACAGGCTCTTTCTTTGTCGAAGCCACACGCTCTTCTTTCATTTCCTTCGATCTCGCAAGAAAAGCATTTTCGAAAAATGCTTGGCCTTCTACAGGATCGACGATGGCTGCATACAGAATACATCACAAATGAGATGCATAAATATAGGTGAACACGCAACATGCATGCTATACATTCATGCTCATTGCATAAATACATACATACTTACCACGATTGTTTGCAGTCCATTTGGACTGATCGCTGCCTAGCTTTAGGTGCGCAAATTCTGCTGTGTGTCTTTTCAGGGCTTTACTGTATTTTACAGCGCCAGCCCGATCGATTGCTTCTTCGTGTTGCTCCTCAACTCCTCGCGCACGCTCAGCTTCGAGAAGTTCCTTCAGTACGGTCAAAAGGTCTTTAGCGTAAGCAGAGTCTGACTGAAGGATCAACCACTTGTTTCAAACTTCCTACATACAAGAACACATAACATATATAAACAAACATACAATTATAATTACACACATCGTATATACTACATACGATCCTTGAGATGCGTACCTGGCCTTCAATTCTTTCGTTGATTTGCAAAGGACTTCTTGATACATACATAACATACATAACATACATAACATACATAACCTCATTTCGGGATCTTTGTACATCCAGCCGCCTCTTGGTGGGTTTCTTCCTTGCTTGCATTCCAAGACGATAGTATCAAATTTGCTTTTTAACTTCAACAGAGTCAACTTAGCGCGATCGATTTTTTCGACAAGCATATAGAGCTTTTTGCTAAATCCTTGCACCGAGGTAATAAAAACTTTTACAGCCTGCACGTGCTTTTACTTAACTTTTTGCTTTTTGACTAAAGCATCTTCATCTGCAAAGAACAAGCATCATGGGATTTTTTATAAAAAATTAAGAGCCAACATGGATGCTATTATATTGGAAGGAAAGAAAGGGAGAGAACCACTAAGCAGCTGCTAAAAATAAAAATAATTGGAAAAGAACTCATTTGCAGATCAACGTAACGAAATATAATGTATCTCAAGCAAACTTGTTGTTCTTTTCGCTGTTTTCACCGAACATGTAAACTTTAGGAAATTATGATTGGCAGCCACGAAAGCAGGCAGAGAATGAGAAATTTTATGTAATCTCCAAATAACATGATTTTCTCTCAAACAACATGGGTATGCAACAAAATAAATAAGATTTTATAACAAATACTAGAAATATATTACCTAGCTTCAAGAGCTTTCTCTTGAGCATTTTCATTTGTTATTTTCTATTGGCAACAATCACTTTTGTTACTACGCTTGTTTATCAAGAGAGATTCTTTCATTCTGAGAACAACAACACTCTCTTGATCACAAGGTGGAGAAATCACTCGATCACAATCGTTTTTTTTTACCTTTTGTTGTTGCATTTTTTTTTCTAGTCTGGATCACTAGCATTTGCCGTTTGTGATAGTTAGAAAACAGGCGCCAGTCAAAAACGGGTTGTCAGACCACACATATCACCGCGTCATTCCACATCAACACGTGTATAAGTCATGCATAGAATAACTAGAATAATCACAAGCACAGTCATGCGACTGAACGCTCACCACGACTTTTTTTTTAGTTAGTTTCTGGGATCTTAGTTATGGGGTAACATGCACCTACTACATCCAAATCAGTGGAATGCACTGCCTGGGACAACCAGGGATGAAAAGGATGCACTGTCCTTGCGTTTACTGTTGGTTTATAAAAGTTGAAAAGATGGATCAGTTTCAGCGTCTAGAGAGCTGGTAAGTTATTTATTTAATAAGATAAATAATAACATAATTTTTTCTTAGGGAGTAACATACAAGAAAGCTTGGTATTTCTTACAAAAATCCTACTACTATAGCACTTTGATGCATGGTTGCTGGAAGTTTCAAACCCTTTGGGATGAAGCTAAGCTTGCACTTATTTCACTTTGTTCCAGATTTGGAAGAAGAATCTTTATCTAGCAGACTGGTGTGTGGTAGATACGCTGATGACAGAGTTGGGATGATTTTGGGTATGTTCCCTTAACATGTACTTATTAATTAATTAATTAATCTAATTTATAACTAATACTCACTACACGGATGAAATGAAGTGATGATCACTTAGCACGTAGTGATGCATCACTACGCTGGTAGTGATGAATATTTTTTCTTAGTGATGAGGGTAGTGATGATCACTACCCATTTGCATTATTGAAAAAGTTAGAAAAAGTTAGTGATGAAATACGTAGTGATCATCACTACCACTAGTGATCTTGATGAAAGTTAGTGATGGAATACGTAGTGATCATCACTACGTTAGTGATGTGTTACAAAACTAAAAAAAGTTAGTGATGAAACACGTAGTGATCATCACTACACTAGTGATCTATGATGAACGTTAGTGATGAAATACGTAGTGACCATCACTACGTTAGTGATGTGTTACAAAACTAAAAAAAGTTAGTGATAAAAACCATAGTGACGAGCACTAGGGTAGTGATCTTGTTTAGAGTGTGTCTCAGTGATGATCACTACACGCTCAAGCTAATACAAGTCTAGTGATCATCACTAAGTGTCATAATGTAGTGACCATCACTACCTTGTGAGTGTCTATCACTAAGGTCATAGTGACCGGAACTAGTTATATTGAACATCATATTAAAGTTATCTATACTCTGTCTCTGTATAAATATGAGCGTCACTGTGATATTTTTAATAATCAGTGTCTTGATTTAAAAGGTAGACTGTGTCTAAAATGTTGCTGGATTCAATTAATTTCTTACATCTGTCTCCTGCTGATCCAAGAAGTACTCAGCATCGCTATCATTATTTTCCTCACCGTCCGGGGCCGCAAAAATCTTGTTTAGACTAGGAGCGTCAGGCCTAGAGTCCACCCCACCTTGGTCCGCCTCATCATCTGACAATTTCAGATTCACCTCTAGTATTTGTATTGCTTCTGGCAGTTTCTGATCAGCCTCACTGTCGCTCGCATATAACGCATCAAGATCAACCTCAGGAATGTCTTGGTCAGGTGCTGGTGCAGGATCCTTACCATCCACCAACCTATCCACTGCCTCTTGCATATAATCAGGCAGAATGGAATCATCGACCGGAATCCAATACATGCAGCCACTCTTGGTAGGTACGTCTGCAGTCACGCAAGGCATCTCCAATGAGCTCAAAGGGAGAAATTGCAATTTCTCTTTGCGATCGGGAACCGCTTTACATAGCCACATACCACGCTTTTTGGGATCTGCGTAGCACCGCAGAAGCTCTACCGCTGCGAGTTCCAAAGTTATGTCTGGATTGGTCAATGCCACTGCGAGGTAATAGCGGATATATGCACCATATCTCGCACTGCTGCGAACCCCACCTGGAAAATCTCTTTTGAGATCTTCCTTTGCAACTGCACATGTTCCTCCTGCGTAACGTTTTGTTGGATGCTTCACCACATATCATGCACACCGCTCGGACGACTGCCATCCGGTGCTTAGTAACGTCACAACGAAGAGCAGAGAAATCAGGACGTTCATTTGTTTGCATCTTGTTTTCATCAACTCGAGAAAGTCCTAACTCTCTCCAGTACTTTTCCAAGAACAAAATGACATCCGTACGCTGCTCTTCAGCTAGCTTGTACTTTTTTGTACAAATTAACTTGTTTGGTTCATCCGGATTCACCTGGAGCTGGAGCTGTTTTTCATCAAACTGAAAGCATTTCTTCCTGGTGTTTGGCATGGCAGCGCTTTGTTGCAAGTCGGAGAGTGCCTGTCCAAATGTAGTCTTCAGACATGCAACATCACTCCAGCGTTTGAAAAGAGTCATTTCAGGGTCTTTCTGGCTGTGTACTTGGCCTTTCAGGAACTTCTGCTGCCTCTCTAGCCAATACGCAGAAGTGTCTGGTAGAGGGCCCCAATTCTTCATGTGATGCATAACTCCACACACAAGTTGATGCAGCCAAAAGGTATGCTCCGTCCTGGGCAGGACACGTGCAAACTTCACTACCTACAAGGATATGTTCACCTTCATACATTACGTCCATTCAATGTAAATCTTGCATACAATGATCATTATTAGTATTGTCAAGATGTAGTGACTAGACAATATACTCTATGATGACGACCACTATAGTGATCATCACTAAGATGCTAGTGCCCATCACTACAAGGCTAGTGCCCATCACTAAAACGGTAGTGACTATCACTACTGTTTACTTTTTTTTTTTTTTTTTTTTTTTTTTTTTTTTTTTTTTGTTGCCAGAGTACCTGTTCGGTGATCCACGTGCCTAGGTTGTTCAATGCCACTGGGTCGCTAGGTATTTTGCGCAGTTTGGTTACGCGCAGAACACGAAAAAGACGCGCTAAACACTTGAGTACTTCTTGGTTGATGCCCAGACCATCATAAATCCAAGGGCCACAAAAACGAAGGAAAAACGAAGCGTCCGCTACCTTGGCCTTGCCAAATGTTCCGTACGGTGACCCCGTCCCACGCTGCCCTCGCAGGGCCCGCACTGCCATGTAACGTATGTCGATCTCCTTCCTGATAGACATTCCCAAGGCCAGGTTCGAGTACTGCTTGTTGATCTTGGTCAATTCAGCTACGCGTGCAGCAAAGAGAGCTTCTTCTCTTATGAGTCGAGCCTCGTATTGGGCGTCCGTGTCATCACGCTCTCTGCGTACAGGTCTTGGCTGACCTGGCAGGGGCTTGTGTTTGGGATGTTTCTTTCCTTCAGAGTCATCCGACGTCAT
>WBZZ01001453.1:87500-97500 GCA_019918135.1 Paulinella micropora
TGTGTCATCACTACATAGTAAGTGCCCATCACTACATAGTAAGTGACCATCACTACATAGTAAGTGCCCATCACTACATAGTAAGTGCCCATCACTACATAGTAAGTGCCCATCACTACATAGTAAGTGCCTATCACTACATAGTAAGTGCCCATCACTACATAGTAAGTGCCCATCACTACATAGTAAGTGCCCATCACTATATAACAAGTGCCCATCACTACATAGTGCCCATACCCCATTGTAAGTTCTCATCACTACATTGTAAGTTCTCAGCACTACATACTAAGTACTAATTTACTTCTTTTTCTACTCGATAGAGGCGCCTGCAGCTACAGGCACCTCTGCAACCAGCGCATCGCCGCCAGCCGGCTCTAGCCCAGCGCAGGCAGAGCGAAGCGTGGAAGAAATGCTGGACGTTCTTGGAGAGGAGAAGGATGAAACACCCGTGCCAGAAGATCAATTGAGTGAGGGGTCTGAAGGTGAGGAAGAACTGGTGGACAAGGACACCATTTATGTTACGGAGGTCGCGCCCGCAGAAGAGTTTGCGGAACAAGTGACGGGACTGTGCACTGCTCACTTGGAGGCCGCAAAGAAAGCAAACCCAACTGCGATTCAAATCGGACTCAGGTATTCGTTCCCCCAAAACTAGCTAGCTTGCTTGTTAACAAGAAGAAATGTTTAAGAAGAAAACACCAAACAACGCTTGTCGTCTTTAGTTTCTTGTCAGTCAATTAGACAAATACAGTGTGATTGCAATGTAACCATCTAGGGTGTCCTTCAAGGACTTGCTGGATTCCCACGTGAAGGTCTTCGCGGATGCGAAGATGACGAAGAGTCTTCCACTGCAAATATTGGCTCATTACGGATGTAGTGATGGTTACTTAGCAGTTAGTGATGGTCACTTAGAAGTTAGTGATGGTCACTTAGACGTTAGTGATGGTCACTTACAGATTAGTGATGGTCACTTAGCTGCTAGTGATGATCACTTATTGCATAGCTTGCCATGTACAGAGGCTTCTCTGCGAGTCACGACGAAAGCTCTCAAGGATTTCTCCAAAAGCAAACTGTTCGCCAACATGCCCGTGACAGAGTAACTTACCCACGCAGTACATAAAAAATGAAAAAACTGTATGCATATGTTACTGCTTCATGTATTGCGTGGGTATGTGCAGGCCCTGGGGCAAGGAGTCAAAGGTGACGTTGGAGGCTGTGAGAGCAGCACTGCCCGTGATCAACTATGAACAGTTAGATCCAAAGCCAGCGAAGCTGGACATTGCAGGTCTGATCTTTAGTCAGCATAAAGGTATTCCTGGAGTGTACCAGTTCAGAAGGCAAATGGACAGGAACATAGCGAAGGTCTCCCTCTCTCTCTCTCTCTCTCTCTCTTTTTCTCTCTCTCTCTTTTCCCTCCTCTCTCTGAAGTTAGTGATGGTCACTTCGAGGTTAGTGATGGTCATTTTGAGCTCAGTGATGGTCCCTTCTCTCTGAAGTTATTGACGGTCACTTCGAAGTTAGTGATGGTCACGTTGAGGCTAGTTAGTGATGGTCACTTCGAAGTTAGTGATGGTCACTTCGAAGTTAGTGATGTTGTTGAATGACTGTCAATCAGAAGTTAGTGATGGTCACTTAAAGGTTAGTGATGTTCACTTAAAAGTTAGTGATGGTCACTTAGATGTTAGTGATGGTCACTTAGAAGATAGTGATGGTCACTTAGGGGTTAGTGATGATCACTTAATGCATAGCATGTCAATATTAATAATAATGATAATAACAATAAAGGACTAGTAACAATAATAATATTAACAAGCCCAATTAGATATCGATGGTAACAAGTCCAGCCGCCACTCCCAATTCAGTTACCTGAGGTAACAGGGAAGTAAACGAAGATTCCATGCGAGTAGCTAATGTAGCACCTTCGGGTGTTACCTTAGCGAAACACGTGGGTCTGTGTTACTACCATCTCATCTGGTACTGATGCCGGAACCGGTCGGTGTCAACCGACACCTGCCCCCAGTTGACACCCGATCTCAACGGGCAAGACAATAATCATAATAATAATAATGATAATAATAATAATAATAATAATAATAATAATAATAATAATAGTGCTTCTCTGTCAATGGCTGATGCATTTCTGCACATGCGCCTCCATCGTCTCACCCGTGAGGGGAGTACGAAGAATTGACGATAAGCTCTAATGACACCCCCGCAAGGGCAGTTCCAACACTTGCAGACGGGCCGGTATGTTCAATGAAAATACTGGTCCAGAAATAGACCGGTATGTTCAATGAAAATACTGGTGGCACCGACGGGAATCGAAAATAATAATAATAATAATAATAATAATAATAATAATAATAATAATAATAATAATAGTGCTTCTCTGTCAATGGCTGATGCATTTCTGCACATGCGCCTCCATCGTCTCACCCGTGAGGGGAGTACGAAGAATTGACGATAAGCTCTAATGACACCCCCGCAAGGGCAGTTCCAACACTTCCAGACGGGCCGGTATGTTCAATGAAAATACTGGACCGGTATGTTCAATGAAAATACTGGTGGCACCGACGGGAATCGAACTGGCGACAGGGCCCAGATGGTAGAACTTGACCACTGGGCTATCACGGTGTCCATAATAATAATAATAATAATAATAATAATAATAATAATAATAATAATAATAATAATAATATGTATGTATCGTCTGCCAATTGCTGAGCCAAAAGGCCATGTGCATCCAGTCCTCCATTCCATAAGGAAAGTCTCCACACCAATCGGTGGAATAAAGGAAGTGACGGCATAGAACATTTCTCTAGGAGCTTTATACCAATCAGCCCATTGAAAGGGACCGATGGCCTATGTACTCCCTAATAATAATAATAATAATAATAATAATAATAATAATAATAATAATAATAATAATAATAATAATAATAATAATAGTGCTTCTCTGTCAATGGCTGATGCATTTCTGCACATGCGCCTCCATCGTCTCACCGGTGAGGGGAGTACGAAGAATTGACGATAAGCTCTAATGACACCCCCGCAAGGGCAGTTCCAACACTTCCAGACGGGCCGGTATGTTCAATGAAAATACTGGTCCAGAAATAGACCGGTATGTTCAATGAAAATACTGGTCCAGAAATAGACCGGTATGTTCAATGAAAATACTGGTGGCACCGACGGGAATCGAACTGGCGACAGGGCCCAGATGGTAGAACTTGACCACTGGGCTATCACGGTGTCCATAATAATAATAATAATAATAATAATAATAATAATAATAATAATAATGATAACTCTCTGTGTGTGTCTCAAACACATACTCTCTCACTCTTCTCTCTCTCGCTCTCTGTCTGTAGGTTACCGTGGCAGGCATCACGGACGCGTCTTTGAACAGGCATATTATCAATCAGTTGTGTGATCTCACGGCGCTCCATTATTTCCCGTATACGAACAATAAGATAGATAGTATGATCTCTCTCTCTCTCCCTCTCTCTCTCTCTCCCTCTTTCTTTCTTTCTCTCTATCTCTATCTATATATCTCTATATATATATTATATATCTATATACATATATATATATATGCGTCCACTTACTATGCTGCTTTTCTTTCTCTCCTTTTTGTATTGTGTAGCTTACAGCCAGTGGGTGCAACATGCAACGAATGTTATCAAGAAAGGGGGGGTCCCTGACGATACCACGCGGCGTTACTTGCGCTTACACAATTTTTTCTTTAACCGAGTGGGCCCCTGGTCGGCAAACATGGTCAACGCGACGGTCTTCTGGCGGATGCGCTTGCTCTGCACAAAATCCAAAAGGGTCTCCCTCCCTCCCTCCCTCTCTCCCTCTCTCTCTCATCACTTAGTATGTAGTGATGGGCACTTGAGTTGTAGTGTTCATCACTAGATACTTGTGGGTAGTGGTAGTCACTATTGTCAGTGACCATCACTACTTTAGATAGTGATAGTCACTATGGCCAGTGACCGACCATCACTACTTATTCGTTGTTAGTGATCATCACTCAGTTGCTAGTTCCCATCACTAAACATATAGTCATTTCATGACATATTAAGTGATGTGCACTACATGAGTAGTGATGGTCACTGCGTTATTTTTTATAGTGATCGTCACTATGGTTAGTGATCAGCACTACGTACTACGTATAAGTGTTTAGTTTCCATCACTAAATTGTTAGTGCCCATCACTTAGTATGTAGTGACGATCTCTCTCTCTCTCTCTCTCTAAACTGAAACAGAAAGGGGCATTGTCCAAGTTCGAGGCAAGGCGACAGGAAGAGCTGAAGGCTGTACCCTCTCAGGTTAAAGAGGACCTAGCACCAGCACGGAAGAAGCAGAAGCAGCAGGAGGAGGAGGATGAAGACCCAGGGGACTGCATGCAGTCGGAGCAAGTGCAGACAGCGACCGAAGAAGAAGATGAAGAATCGGAGGAATCGAAGACGAGCGCGCAGCGTAGACGCGAAGACGAGGAAGAAAGTGGAGAGGAAGCAGAGGATCAAGCTAAAAAGGAACGCAAGCACAGCGCGAAGCGTCGACGCAAGAACAAGACAAAGAAAAAAAAGGGTAACTGCAAAGGAACAAGGAAAAGAATAGTCCTGCGCGCTTATTGTTATGGTTACAACTAACTGCAGAGGAACAAGAAAAAGAATAGTCCTGCGTATTGTTATGGTTTTTCTCTGCAGTTACTTGTGCTTGTAGGACGTAGCGCTTGCAAGGACGAGGAAGAGGATGAGTCTGGCGAGGAGGACGACGAGCAAGACCCTGAGGACGAAGACTACGCGCCGCCGCCGCGGGGCAAGGGCAAGCAAGACAAAACAGCAAAGGGAGGTAACTTTCATTGTAGTGTAGTGTAGTGTGCGCAATGTACATGTGTCATGTAGGTGGCAAGAACAAGGGAAAGGAGAAATCGAAAGCAAAGGGAGCGGGAAAGGGAACTGGGAAAGGGAAGCAGAAAAAGGACGCTGCAGCAATTATCGAGTTCAAGCGTGACCTGGTCCCCCCCCCCCCCCACCCACCCACCCATCACCCCCACCGCCCACCCACCGTTAGTAGTAAGAATAATCGTAGCGAGTCACTATTGGTTGTATGTTAGCTGGTGGTAAGTGCGCGTTGGGTAAAGGAACATTCTGACCCTACTCGCGAGAATATTAGTTCGCGTGCACGCAAGCCAAGCTTGCTGGACTGTGGATTCTTCTCTCTTGTTCGTATTCCCGGCGCCTCCGGATTGGGAGTTGCAGTTGTTCCTAAACATCCCAAATGGTTTGGATCTCTGTTATGTCACGCGAAGACATTGTTGCTCAAGTACGATGGTGTCTGGACTAGTTCCCCGAAACAAGTACTCGGGTATAGCTATGTCCTTGCTATCGAGGAGGGTGGAGTTTCGCTTGTTGTACCGCAACATATGCGTGATGAAATAGTTAGTCAGTGCCAAAAAAATCTGGAAGCGGGACATAAGGCATTGACAAAGGGTGGAGGTTTCTTAGTTCAACACAGCGATCTTCCAAATTGCGAATTTGTCGTCGTTGGGAAATCAAAATCGACGTATAAAGTGTACGTTCAATCGTTACATGATATTTTTTGTGGACAACCGCTTACAGTTTTTTAGGAATAGTAATTAATAATAATAGTAATAAATAATAATAATAATAGTGCTTCTCTGTCAATGGCTGATGCATTTCTGCACATGCGCCTCCATCAATAATAATAATAATAATAATAATAATAATAATAATAATAATAATAATAATAATAATAATAATAATAATAATAATAATAATAATAATAATAATAATAATAATAATAGTGCTTCTCTGTCAATGGCTGATGCATTTCTGCACATGCGCCTCCATCGTCTCACCCGTGAGGGGAGTACGAAGAATTGACGATAAGCTCTAATGACACCCCCGCAAGGGCAGTTCCAACACTTCCAGACGGACCGGTATGTTCAATGAAAATACTGGTCCAGACGGAGCGGTATGTTCAATGAAAATACTGGTGGCACCGACGGGAATCGAACTGGCGACAGGGCCCAGATGGTAGAACTTGACCACTGGGCTATCACGGTGTCCACAATAATAATAATAATAATAATAATAATAATAATAATAATAGTGTATCTCCTGCCAATTGCTGAGCCAAAAGGCCATGTGCATCCAGTCCTCCATTCCATAAGGAAAGTCTCCACACCAATCGGTGGAATAAAGGAAGTGACGGCATAGAACATTACTCTAGGAGCTTTATACCAATCAGCCCATGGAAAGGACCGATGGCCTATGTACTCCCTAAATAATAATAATAATAATAATAATAATAATAATAATAATAATAATAATAATAATAATAGGCTTCCTCAGACTATAGCATCAGATCCAGATCCTGGACATGTGCCTCCATAATAATAATAATAATAATAATAATAATAATAATAATAATAATAATAGTGCTTCTCTGTCAATGGCTGATGCATTTCTGCACATGCGCCTCCATCGTCTCACCCGTGAGGGGAGTACGAAGAATTGACGATAAGCTCTAATGACACCCCCGCAAGGGCAGTTCCAACACTTCCAGACGGGCCGGTATGTTCAATGAAAATACTGGTCCAGACGGATCGGTATGTTCAATGAAAATACTGGTGGCACCGACGGGAATCGAACTGGCGACAGGGCCCAGATGGTAGAACTTGACCACTGGGCTATCACGGTGTCCAATAATAATAATAATAATAATAATAATAATAATAATAATAATAATAATAATAATAATAATAATAATATAGTGTCTTTTCGGAATTCTCACTAGTTTCTGGTGGCTATGCAAGGAGAAGGCATAATGTTGCCTTCTTTTTGCCTAGCCTTGACGCCGCTGCCGTGAACAATGTCATATTAATTCAGATGCGCGTGCGGTCACTTAGAGGTTAGTGATGGTCACTATGAAGCTAGTGATGGTCACTATGAAGTTAGTGATGGTCACTTTGAAGTTAGTGATGGTCACTTTGACGTTAGTGATGGTCACTTAGAGGTAAGTGATGGTCACTTAGAGGTTAATGCATAACATGTCAAGAGGAATAGTAATAATAATAGTAATAATATGTTTGGCAGGTTGGTGGTACCTCGGCGTTGGAAGTGGAATCGGAAATGCCACCTTGGGTTTGTACCAGCTGTGGCAACATGAATAGGTTTTGTGTCACTGTATGCGTTCATGAGGATTGTGGGAATTCTAATCCTCGGTTTCTTCCGCCCGCTCCTGCCTGGCGGGTGCGACTAACGCAACAGTTGAGGGGACCTTTACCTATTAGGGACCTTGGTAGTGTAGGTGATGGGATCGGTGGGACCTTGACTAGTCAATCCCTTGCGACATATTTCGCAGGGATCCCCAGGGATGAAAAAAAAGACATGTGTCTATTTGGATATTGGGTGTGCATCGGGAGATGTGTTTCTTTTTGCCTTGAGCGATGATTGGGCTGCAGTCGCTGGCATAGAGACCAGACATTTTGAGATAGCATTCCTTAGCAGGTATGAAAAATACAGCGTATTGTGGGCCGCACATGATAACTTGATAGGGGTTTGTTTAGATAAGAGCTGTTTCTGCTCAATAAGATCATACAATCCATCTATCAACCGCGTTGTGTGGTCGAAGGAGTTGCCTGTTATTCGATGGGGTGTAGAAGCTCAAGCCGCTCGCCTTGGTTTAATACCACGTGCGTTGAACTGGAACAAGAACATAACAGTGTTCTTGTTCTGGAAAGGTTGGAAACCAGCCCATAAGCGTAAAGTCCTGTTGAAAATAATCAAGGACGAGCGGGTAAAGTATATCATGGTTACTGATAGCTGTAAATCAAACAGCATGTCCCACGACCACAGGGATACTCTTGGAGCTTTGCTCTCGCAAGGGTTTTTCCTGAAATCATACAGAACTGGTGTTAAAGCAGCGGGAAGTGGACAGGTGTACGCGTTTCTGCTCATGGAACGCATTGCCAAGCAAGGTTGAGGCATAGCCAGTTATCAGGTAATAATAATAATAATAATGATAATAATAATAATACTGATAACAATAAAATTTGTGACTGAATGCTAGTGATGATCACTACAATATTAGTGTTCATCAATAACGGATAAGTGATGGTTACTAAGCATGTAATGACGAGCAGTTAGTGATGTTCACTTAGAGGTTAGTGATGGTCACTTAGAGGTTAGTGATGGTCACTTAGAGGATAGTGATGGTCACTTAGAGGGTAGTGATGGTCACTTAGAAGTTAGTGATGATCACTTAATGCATAGCATGTCAAGATAAGTAGGATCTTTCTCTCTCTCTCTCTCTTTCTCTCTCCTTTTGTGTTATTTTCCCGTTTATGAAAACTCACATCTCACGGAACTAGAAATTGAGGGAGCATTGTATGATGAACATTTGGAAATGACGGAGCGGGCTTTCAGAGAGCGACTAGAACAGTGGGCATTGAAGACAAAGATTTAGTGACAGGTGCTACATCTTATCACCCTGTATGTGCTTTACCAAATGCTTGCTGTGCTGCTAGTGCAGAAATACACCTTGCAGTCTGTACGGGGAGTCCACCCGGAGCTGCATATCGTGGTACTGGCAGCAGGCGGCGAGTTCGAATACGGGGATCCAGGACTGTGCGTTTACGGCTTCGAAGATGAGTTTGTCGGTGACGATCATGTGATTGTGCAGATATACCAACACAGCAAGTGGCCCATGCAGAACGGGCAAAAATTGAAGGGTGTTTGACCTTTTAACCAAAAAGCCAAGGACAACGGCTTAAGTGGAGAAGTGGTTTATAGTTGGCCTGGCTGGGACACTCACACGAAGCCAAAATATTTAAAAATGACCAAACAACAGCTCCAAGATTTTGTACTGGCAGCATCTGCAACGGCAAGACCATGTGTAGTTAGTAATCCAAAGGAAAGAATGAAGACTGTCGCAACACAACGTGTCAAGCACCCGAAGAGTGAAAGTAAAAAACCTAGTCATGTCTACGTTGACCTAGTAAATGACAAAGAAAATGATACAAACGTTCCAACAGTTCTAACAGGAACGAAACGAAGCGGTAAGCCAAGTACAAAGCGGGCAGAAATGATCGCCAGGGCAGGTTGACAGGTTGGTAGCACTTTCTTTGTCACTACGTATGTCAAGTAAAACATGACTAGGTTTTTTGCGTTAATTTCTGCTATCAGGAAGTCAGTAAGAATGTAGTAGTGATCACCACTAATAATGTAGTGGTGAGTACTATGACTGTAGTGACTGTCACTTAACTAATTATTGTGGCGATGGCTCACTACTACTGAAGTCACTGTTACCAGCCAAGTATAGTGATGAGCACTAAATAACTGTAGTTCCCATCACTTCCAAGAGTAGGGAAGGGCACTACAGGTGTTTAGTGGTCATCACTAACAACAGGTAGTGACAAGCACTACATATTTAGTGATCATCACTAACAACAGTTAGTCATGAGCACTACATTGTGTAGTGCTCATCACTACTGGTGTAGTGCTCATCACTACATACTGTTAGTGATGATCACTATGCAACAGGTAGTGATGAGCACTACATTTGTAGTGCTCATCACTACATACTGTTAGTGATGAGCACTATGCAGCAGTTAGTGATGAGCACTACATTTGTATAGTGATCGTCACTAACAGTATGGTAGTGATGAGCACTACACTAGTAGTGATGAGCACTACATTTGTAGTGATCATCACTACATACTGTTAGTGATGATCACTATGCAATAGGTAGTGATGAGCACTACATTTGTATAGTGATCATCATTAACAGTATGTAGTGATCATCACTAACAGGATGTAGTGATGAGCACTACGGTGGTGTAGTGACCATCACTACCTTTTGTTAGTGATGGACACTACGAAAATGTAGTGATCATCACTACAAACTTTTTTGTTTGAACTAATTTTTTAAGTGATCAGCACTATCTTTTGTAGTGATCGGCACTACGTTTCGTC